>CM069457.1:56446190-56558461 GCA_035610835.1 Ophiura sarsii
CAAAGTTTAAAACTTTGACACAATATCGTTGGGTAAATGTTTACCCCAAAACGACCATGTTCCCTATTTTGACCCAATTATGTGTAACACTTTGTGTAGAGGTTTTACCTGAGACTAGTATACCATAGGAGATAGGAAGCAGCTCACACTTTCTATTGTTATTCGCTATCGATCGTTTTCTTGGTCTACCCCAGCTACAGCAGTTCTCAACGCTAGCGGCGCTGTCGGCATACAGACTGTGATAAATTTCAAAAATGATTACGCATTTAAATTGCTAGAATTATGGCATTTCAGAACAAGATGCTGATTAAAACCTACTAGTGCCATACTTCCATGCATACACAATGTATGATGATATTCAAAGTTCATGGTTTGTGTTTACAATTTAGAATTAATGTGAATTAAAACACGGATATTTGTATGCATGCACATATAGTTTACCAGCGCAACTAGATCTGAATATTTGTTTTTCAATTCATATTAAATCTAAGCACAAACCATGAACTTTGAATATCATAATACATTGTTTATGTGTTGAAGTATGGCACTACTAGGTTTTAATTGGCATACTTATTCTGAAATCCCATAATTCTAGCAATATAAATGCGTAATCAATTTAGAAATCTATCAAGTATGTAGTCAGACTCAGCAGGTATTTGAAGATAATATTTGATTCGACTTCTCCTTACCTTTCAAATCAATGCCTCATGCCTTACTTCTAGTTACTCTTTATTTTAGTTCACGCCGACACGGTGGCTTTAATATCTTGGATTCCCGTATGGTTTTTTATTCTATGGTATAGTAGTAATCATGTCAGACATTTAAATACTTGATATAAGATTTGACTTCTCTTACCTAACTTAACATATCGTGTATTCCCGTAAGATTTTTGATTCCCTGGTATCATGTGTCAGACATTTAAAGATGGCTGATCAAGTTGTTTATTTCGGACGCAACGGCGCGACGGGCCGGTCAACAGAGGGCGTGAATGTGAGTGATGAACCAAAATCTCACATTCGAATCACCCCTAAATCGTGCCATAATTGGTGTGTTCAGGTTGTTTAGAAGATCGTAACACAGGTGTGGATAACACTAAATTTGAAATAGCGCTCTAACTCACATAATGAGGTTGTGCTACAAATTAAACTGAATGATGATAATTGATTGGCCATCAACTATAACAACCATCAACTATAACAATACCGTATTAGTCCGGGTTAGACCTGGATCACTGTACATAATAGGAATGAATAGTGCTTCTTATCTCATATGGTATTCTAGTCTCAGGGTTTTACCCAACACTTGTGTCATTTTGGTACACATATATTTGGTACATTTCCTTTACCCAATAATGCTGTGTAGGCAATTAACCCTTTTTGTGGTGTAACACTTTACACTACATTATGCACCAGTGACATTCTTTGCACATTTAGGCTATGGCGGGTGACAACGGTAAAGCTTTTTTTTGCTGGAGACAGGCCTTGAAGACTTAATCCCGGATTTGGAAATAGTGATATGTTAATACAAGTTATGGTTATTTTAAGACAGTAGCTGTAATTATTAGTCCTGTACTACTTGCGTATATAATAAGCTTATAAGATTATTATATACGCAATAGGTATAGGAAATATGGCGTAGATCTCAGACCAGATATGTCACTACTTCACTTCCATAAGACTATTGTTTTATTCTACAGGACTATAAATGTATAAATCATATCACATTTTACCTACAAAAAGCCGGGATAAAGTCCTCAAGTCCTGTACCTGCAATAGAAGTTTCCGACCAATATGCCGTCGTCCGCCATGGCTGGATACTGCCAAGTAACATAACAGATATGGTGCCGCATTTAATACGAACGCAACAAGCAGTGTTTTGCTCGCTTTACCGGACTAGAATATGGTGCACTGAGCTCAGGCCATCAAACTGGTTGCTACGAGATCAGCTTGAGTGCACACCGACGTATGCACATTAAACACTTCCCTGCACCAACACAAAACCGAGTTATTGACCCTATGGTCCTACCAACATTGTGCAGTTTTTTACTACTGAGAGTGTACATCGCGCAGTAGCCTCCTTCACATCCGCTTTATGTCATGAAAAATGGAGTCTGGACACGAGACTACGATGAATCTTACACTTTTATGGTGTCCAATCATTGTTTTACCCAATTACGAGCACTTTTCTACACTTCCAGAGTGTAAAACTCGGAATTCAATAGTAAACTATTGCATGTGTAAAAAGTTATATTACGAAATCAATGTTTAGCACAATATTGGGTAAAAAACTACACATTTCTTTTATACTCAGCAAAATTTGACACTCATTTCTAACCGTGTATACACTGTTCAAATTAGAAAGCGCAGTAAATGTCTCCCGCGATCTACACGCATTCTGCCCCAAAATAATAATTTTAGAAGCTTGTTCAAAGCCAAACTGTACCTCAATATGGCTAAATTAGTGGCAAATGTTCTCGCGCTACTACGCGCACATTTGTTCAGTTTAGTTACTGTGCTTTTGTCATCAAATTGGTCATTTTCGGTGAATCTACTTCCACATTCTGGGAACACAACTAGTATCCCATTGCTCTCGCTTTTTAGTCACTTGAGAGAACATGGTTCCTCACAGTGAGTTGGGGGCCTCCATATTTTGGCCAAATATTAACCCCACAAACGCAATTTTAAAACTAGTAGTTTTGTGTGATCGCATAAGGTCGCTGGATTGTATATATTGGGTGTGGGGGTGTGTCCCAGCCAACACGTATACATGGCCCCATGTGGGCCCGTTATGGGCCCCATTTGGGCGGCCCACATGAGACCCTTAGTATTTTGGCCACTTTGTCCGAAAGGGGCCCATGCGAGTTGGCCCCCATGGGTCCCATCTGGGCAGGCCCACATGGGACCCTTACTATAATGATCACTTTGTCCGAAAGGGGCCCATGCGAGTTGGCCCTCATGGGTCCAATGGGGGATTTACATGGGTTTAATTAGGGCCAAATCAGGGTTTTAAATGGGCTTGCCTTTTTGGCAAGCCTATATAAGGTAATTGATAATTGAATTATTTACATACCCACATAAATGACTGGCAATTGGAAGAACAAGTAATGTTCTTACTTGCCATCAAATTATGAAATAGTGCATGATGTGGATCGAATCATTTATCAACATTTATAAATATGAAATCCATAGTGTTACGAAACCAATATAACCAAGCTCATTGCGCATGCGTGGAATTTCCCTGATATAACCCATGTGGGTCCCATGTGGTCAGCCCATATGGGACCCTGATAGATTTACCCAAACGTAGCCCATAATGGCCCTTGTAAAACCCATATGGGACCCATGTGGTGAGCCTATATGGGACCCTGATAGGTGTACCCAAACGTAGCCCATTATGGCACTTGTTAAGACACACATGGGGCCCATGTGGTCAGCCCGCACATAGCCCTTGTCCCCATTAGCCCGGATTGCTTACATGTAGTCCACATGGGGCCCATGCATACGTGTTGGCTGGGGTGGACAACAAGGACTGAATAGGTACGCGACGCGAGGGCGGGCTAGTGAGGTTTTCAAGTGAGGTTCTAAAACATCACTCTTTTTTTCTCCCCCTATCGTGCCATAGCTGTTTGTTGTTGTTGATAAGTTACGGAAAACATGACTCAATCAGCGAGTATCATGTACCACCAAATATCAATAGGCATAAGTGACTCAATACGATCTTCAATGATACATGACGTTACAACGACATGCGCAAAGTCGACATGAAACTTCATTAACATTTGCGAATTTTCGGTAAATCAATGCAACATTTAGTGTGAGGAGGAGGAGGAGGAGGAGGAGGAGGAGGAGGAGGAGGAGGAGGAGGAGGAGGAGGAGGAGGAGGAGGAGGAGGAGGAGGAGGAGGAGGAGGAGGAGGAGGAGGAGGAGGAGGAGGAGGAGGAGGAGGAGGAGGAGGAGGAGGAGGAGGAGGAGGAGGAGGAGGAGGAGGAGGAGGAGGAGGAGGAGGAGGAGGAGGAGGAGGAGGAGGAGGAGGAGGAGGAGGAGGAGGAGGAGGAGGAGGAGGAGGAGGAGGAGGAGGAGGAGGAGGAGGAGGAGGAGGAGGAGGAGGAGGAGGAGGAGGAGGAGGAGGAGGAGGAGGAGGAGGAGGAGGAGGAGGAGGAGGAGGAGGAGGAGGAGGAGGAGGAGGAGGAGGAGGAGGAGAGGAGGAGGAGGAGGAGGAGGAGGAGGAGGAGGAGGAGGAGGAGAGGAGGAGGAGGAGGAGGAGGAGGAGGAGGAGGAGGAGGAGGAGGAGGAGGAGGAGGAGGAGGAGGAGGAGGAGGAGGAGGAGGAGGAGGAGGAGGAGGAGGAGGAGGAGGAGGAGGAGGAGGAGGAGGAGGAGGAGGAGGAGGAGGAGGAGGAGGAGGAGGAGGAGGAGGAGGAGGAGGAGGAGGAGGAGGAGGAGGAGGAGGAGGAGGAGGAGGAGGAGGAGGAGGAGGAGGAGGAGGAGGAGGAGGAGGAGGAGGAGGAGGAGGAGGAGGAGGAGGAGGAGGAGGAGGAGGAGGAGGAGGAGGAGGAGGAGGAGGAGGAGGAGGAGGAGGAGGAGGAGGAGGAGGAGGAGGAGGAGGAGGAGGAGGAGGAGGAGGAGGAGGAGGAGGAGGAGGAGGAGGAGGAGGAGGAGGAGGAGGAGGAGGAGGAGGAGGAGGAGGAGGAGGAGGAGGAGGAGGAGGAGGAGGAGGAGGAGGAGGAGGAGGAGGAGGAGGAGGAGGAGCATAGGCCTATCGCAATGTTAACATGTTGTGATTACGAATGTTCAAAAATATCGATTTATTTTCATATTTTGATTAAAGCTCAAGCTCAATTATAATAATTTTATTTTGATCCCAATCATAATTTTACTGTGCACTTTAGTTCCTCATGCAATTACCTATCAGAACATCATGGTTGTTGCTTTGAAATTCATATTTGAGGATATTAATCTCTGGCGCGAAAGTTTTGGACATGAATTATTTATTTTTCTTATGAACAAAAAGATTGAGCCAAATTTTGTCAGAGAGTTCCATGTTGCACTGACGTGAACACTGCTCCGTTTTTCATTTGGCGTTTTGTTGCTGATGTCCCGTTTTTGATATTATTTTCAATATGAAAATAATAGTCATCTCCCTGATGCTTTCGGTAGTATACATGTATCATCTGGTGACTACAAATTCTACGCTTGTCGACGATCTCGATGCGCCCATGACATATTTTTTTACTCGGATTCAACATGACCGTATGGATTGTTTCTTTGTGAACGACAATGAAGATATGTGAGTGATAATTAATATTATAGTGTCAAGGTCCCCTTTTGAGGTGATTCAGGCCTATCAATAAATAGGTCTATAATTTTGTGTATATATATTTTTGTAAAATACCAATCTCTCGTTAAGCCCGTTCGATTTGTTCATAATTAATCTCGGTAAATTAATATTTACATTGGACTGATCAAAATTTAGATTTAAATTATTTTTGCGAGTGTCTATAAAAGTATGGATACTCGTACACTTTATTTTCACGGAGCGTGTGTATTAATTTAGTTGCCATTTCATGTTTAAAACTTGAAGTCGTGAAGAGCTTATAAAATAATTCCCTAATTCACGTTTGTTTTGTATCCCTGTATTAGGCTGTGTTTATTCTAAAGCCGTATTTATTCTTAGGCCGTTTATTGTTCATCTTACATCATTTCAAATTATCACATCCAATTTTTACCCGCCATAAATTTCACCTTTGACCTCAGGGTCAAGTTCAGAGCTATATTTTTGGTCGCCATCTTGATTTCACATTTTCATATTAACATTTAGTTATTCCCTCTGGTCCCGTCTTTATTGTTATTTCACCCGCGGTATCTCAGTAAAAATATAACCATTGTGTTTTATAAGCTCTTCTTATCTTGGATCAATAGTGTTCAGTTCTGCGTCTGTTACTCATTCATATTTTCAATCAATATTTTATTACAAGCTTTATTTTTCTTGCTCGGTTGGTTGATTGGTATTCAATTGATTTGTTGTAATTCTCATTCGGTTTTCGAAGTGGTGTTTACTTTGGTTGAATCCATTTAATTTTAAAGTAAGCATTTTACTTGAGTGCTTACGATTCAACCAAATTATTCCTGTTTCGACCACCGATTGTTTATTTGTAATTGACGACTTTAGGTTCTTTACTAGTTACACATTTTAATTATAAACACTTCAGTTTCTATCATTCATTGATATATATAAATATATCGCACAAACAGATACTGAAAGCCCCATTCCTTATTATGTGAAGCTGATCAACAGTGAACTCCCATAATTTGGTTTGCGTGCTCCGTCTCTCTGCATCATGCTCGCATATCCAGTCTTTGGCCTTGTCTCTTGTTGTTTGCCATGTTCCTGTCAAGTAAGTTGGCTATTTGTGTATTGAATTGTTTTATATGTATTCCTTGCTTTCTTGTACAATGTAATTCGGCCTTCGGGTCGCGATTTTGTGCCAATAAAATCATATCATATCATATCATATCATATCATATCATATCATATCATATCATATCATATCATATCATATCATATCATATCATATCATATCATATCATACTAAAGGGTTCAACAAAAGAAAGTATACCACTTTGTTTATGTCATTTTGAGTAACATTCAATTTTTGTTTGACCAAACAGGCTAAATAGGCATTTAGATGAATCTTTTAGGCATAATTTCGTACCAAATTTGCCCCCTGACAACAAAGATAAACCATGATTAGCACCATTTAAAGAAAAATATCCCATTTTCAAAAGTCGCATTTCCAATACACAGCACGAGAAGAAAGGACCAATTGGGGTCTCTCGGGCTGTGTGTATTAGCCAGGATTGACGGGGCTATCGATCGCACAGTCCAAAATGCGTTGGGTCTTACGACATTGTGTGTGTTAACAATTGGTCCTTTTTCTCGTGCTGGAAATGCGATTTTTGAAAATGGGATATTTTTCTTTAAATGGTGCTAATCATGGTTTATCTTTGTTGTTAGGGGGCACATTTGGTATCAAATTATGCCTAAAAAGATTCATCTAAATTGCAGGTTGAGTTATGATATCAATAAATGTAGTGGATGCGATGACAACGTAATACTCACATACTGTTAGTTACATGGCACTTTAAACACCCCGTATAGTAAATTGCTGTGTGAAACAATGCTTTATAATCACAGAGTTATAGTCACTCAAATTCGTTGTGATAGTATCTCTGTTGGGCCAAATAAAAACAAAACTAGTTTCTCGTCCTAACTTTTTGAAAAAAGGAAGATGTGGGCAGGTTTTTTTCCCGGTTTTTTTTCCAAAATGGTGGATCTACGATGGCGGATGCCCCTTTTTCAAACTGGTTTCGCTTTTTCCAACATAGTGGAAATGTTTTGCTTCAAAATGGCCGCCACTTTTCTTTGATTTTAACACAGTTAAAATATTAAATATAGAACGTGTAAATGTTTTTTTAAATACTGACACGTTCTCCATTTATATCATCAGGGTGATCTTGAGAATATATTTTAAAAGGTTTTTTTAGAAAAAGAAAAAGAATTAAAAATGACTAGTAACTACTAGATTTTTTTATTTGGCCTTAGGCCAATTATCATATATTTCACAACTTGTTTAGATTGGGGTTTTTGTCAACGCCGATGACGACGTTGACATGAATTCAGATTCATTTTTTGTGGTGGAGTCTATGAATTACTTTCATGTATTTTGAATCGGTATTTGTACCCAGATGTATTTAAAATGTATATGAGATCTTGATACGAATCAGTAGCGTAACTAGGGTCGTCAATTTGGGGGGGGGGGGGGGGGCATGTGGGGGGTCATCAGGGGGGATGTGGGGGTCATCAGGGGGGCATATCTGACTTCTTCTTTTTAGTATACATAGGTATAGGCTATTATTGACAACCATTTCTGGTTAGACTAGACATTTGAATAGAGTGCTCAATACCGGGTCACAAGCGGGTTACTTGACATATTTAACGTGAGTCACTTCTATGTACACAGAAAAATGTTCTGGGTCACAAGCGGGTCACTTGACATATTTGACGTGAGTCACTTCTATGTAACTTACCTAGATGGGTGAAATGACCAAGATCATGAAGTAGAGTGACTCATCTGAGATATGACAATGGGTCACTAACATACTTGCTTATGTGACTCACTTGATTATGTGCAAGTGTGTCAAGATCGAGTCAATATGAGTCATTTGACCTACTTGTGCTGGGTCATTCCAACCATGAACGTAAACAGGTAAACTAACTCAGTTCCGTAGAGTTACTGGTCAAGATCGACATCTGACCCACTTTTATTTTGCAAGTAGGTCAAGATCGATATCTGACCCACTTGCATTTTACAAGTAGGTCAAGATCGATAGCGAGCGATGTAGCGCGAATGGAATTATAAAATGGGTCCCAGCCAGCATCGATCGTGGGCCCACAGTGGGCCCTCATGGGACCCTTAATATTTTGTCCACTTTGGCCTGTATACGGGTCAAAGTGGACAAAATACTGTGGGCCCACGGTCGATGTTGGCTGGGGTGTGCATCGACTTCTTTAAAATGAACACCATGGAAAGTAGATTTCGTAAGGATTTATATATCCATTTTATTAACATGATTAATTCAAGACGTCACTCACTTAGTGATTGTTCACAAACCAGATACATGCATTATATTAATGAAGTAAATTAGAAAAGTATGCAAACAGCAACATAAAATGGTGCTTGAAACAATCTATTTCTAAATATTTCTGGAGACCCACTTGAAGTGAATAACATGGTTATGGGACCCATAATACATTTGTCACAGTGACTCAGAACTGAACTTAGTGGGTCATTTTGCCCTATTGCAGGTGGGTCATTTGACCTACTTTATTTGTCAATGGTGTCACTACAGGGACGTAATAAAAACTCACATAAGTGAGTAACGGTGACCAGTCGGACCTGTGCAAATAGGGAAGTCTGACCATTGTAAGTGAGTTGATGGGACTCATTTGACAATTTAAATGAGTCATGTGACCTATGACAGTAGGTGTGATTCTCGGCATAGACTCACTTGAAGTGAATAACATGTCAGGTGACCCATTATACATATGTCACAGTGACTCAAAACTGAACTTAATGGGTCATTTTGACCTATTGCAGATGTGTCATTTGACCTACTTTATTTGACAAGGGTGTCACTACAGGGACGGAATAAAGACTCACATACGTGGGTACCGATGACCCACTTATAGTTTTCTGTGTAACACAAAGCCTAGGTTAAACAAGATCAAAAATTGATCAAAGTCCGAGAAGAAAATTAACAGAGGACACAGGAAATATGAAAAAGGAGATTTAGTCAGTGTATGATGTATGTCAACAAAAATACTTGTATTAAACCATAAACAATATATATAGAGAGAGATAAGGCAAAAAACATTTACATTTTGCAATTAATGTTTTCAAAATGTTACGAAAATGTTTTAAATGTCAATTTTTAAAAAGGTGTTTTATGAAACATTTCAAATCAAATTTATGTGATTAAAATGTGTTGACATTTTAAAATAACCCTAAATTAAAATGTTTTGCAAAAATAAAAAATAATAATAATATTTTACCAACACCCCAAAAATGTGAAACGTTTTAAAACATTCTTATACCCTTTTATTTTTCAACGTTATTGGTTGGTTTTTGCAGAACGTTTTCAGCAGTTCTACGCAGTAGCTGTACAGGAGTTATTTTGTGTGGAGTGTAATTTTATTATTGACAATATAAACCTTATAATGCAGATGCAAATGATTTCAAAGATTCATGAACAACTATAAACATTAAAACAAAATATATGCTCAAGGCAATAATTTAAAGGAAATATGAGTGTTAAGGTACACAAATATTGACAAACATGAAAATACATCAAAATATAATAGAGTGACATAAGATGTTGTACATGCACCACAAAATCACAACTTGTTAACATTTTCCAAAGTGTGAAATAATGCAAATGTATTGTCGCAAAAATATTGGCTACCATGATATTTATACTGGAGACCTGACTTGCACGAAAAATACTGGAGCACACAGACTGCTAAGAAATGGTGAGGTCACTTAACACTTTCCACGCGGCTAGTATTACTTTTACCATAAACAAAACAGATTTTTCAGAAACCTTTCACAATTTTCAAAGTCTATCTCAAGGAGTACTGACCCAATACTAGGCATGTCTGTACTTAAATCAATGCATTTCTCATGGTGATTCAAAATATTGTAATTAAATTCAATAATTTTGACATTTTTGCGACATTTTGTGCAATTTTGGAATGTCGTCTGCAGCCGCCTGCCGCGTGGAAAGTGTTAAAGGGACACAATGTCACATTTGTTTTAATTTTAATTAATTTACTTCAGAATTCAAGATGAACATTAAACATTGCCATTATTGTTGTTTCTACTAAAACAAAACCCAGCAAACTTGATTAAAACAATGTTTTAAATATGTTGGAATACCACCCTTAACCACGTAAAATGCTGGTTGCGGCTCTACCAGGAACGTTTTCTGGATCATTTCATGTCCACAAAGTCACTAATAAGTATGTTATTCTTTACCTTTGAACAGTTCCAACTTGGTTTTAATCACAAGATGGCTTCTTTTCACTATTGCAGTGGGGTCTTTTTATTTCACCCTGTATGTTGAAACTAAAAAAGGTGATGGATATTCTTAATCTGTGTTCTTTACATTTCTTTTCATTCGTAGCTATGGAAGATTCTACCCCCGGAACAGTTGGAAAAGAGTTTATTTTCAATTTCCCGACTCCTCATCATGACATATTTGCTCCTATTCTGATGATAACTACTCCATATGATAAAAATGTAAACGTCAACATCAGTGTACCAGGCATTGGTTTCTATGAGGAGACCACAACGAATCGACAACAGCATGCAGAGATTATGTTACCGACATCAACATACCTACTGCAGGACTCTCACGTGCAGGACAAAACGGTGATTGTACGCGCGAACGCTGGAGTTTCTGTGTATGGAATGATGTCCGAAGGGCATCAACCGGATGGCTTTCTGGCAATACCTGTCCATGGACTAGGAACGGAATATCTCGTTGCTACCTCCGGTCCATCTTGCAGAACAGTCGATGGTGATTTGTATCCAACTGAATTTACTTTGTCTGCAGTGCAAGATCAGACTGTAATCCAAATAAGCACCACTACAGGACAACATATAAGTATTACAATGGATGCCTATGAAGCATATCAAATACATGATGGCTACAATGACCTAACCGGTAGTGTGATTACATCCAATAAGCCCATAGCTGTAATGGCTGGATCAGAACGCACTGGTGTACCGACTGGTAAGGGATGTGGTCTTCTACTTGAAGCATTGCCCTCAGTGGATATGTATTGGTACAGTTTCACCCTCGGCCCATTTATGGGCCGTACAAATGGGTACGTTTACCGAATAGTGTCACCTGAAAAGACCACTGTCGAGATATCACAATATGGAACGATTGATATTGATAATGGTGAATTCTTCGAAAACATTGTAAATGATGAGACAGTAACACTGATCAAGTCATCTAACCCTGTAATGGTAATGCAGTATACGCGTGGGGAAACTGATGGTAAAGGTGCCCCATCGATGGTAATCGTACCCCCAACAGAGATGTTTGCTGGAAATGTCACCTTCCCTGTGTATGATATCACCGTACTCTCCGATTACACCTTTTACATCAACATCATAGCAAACTGTTCATATATACCCGACATGATGTACGACGACACCATCCGTGTTGCTAATTGGGAAAGACTCTCTCAGGGTGACATGTGTGTTTCTCGCGGTGAGGTGACACCTGGTACGCATAGTGTAGGACATCCTGATACAGAAGCAAGATTCTCTGTTACCGTGTATGGATTTCGGCTTCATTTCGCCTTTTCATATCCGGCAGGATTCAATATAATAAAAAGTGAGTAGCCTATGACATAAACGTGAATAATGCGTTTATTTAAATAATAATAATCATTTAAATCTGTAGTATTCGACAGACCACGCTCATTGTTAATTTAAATGATTAATACACCCCTGAGGGGTCACCAAACAGATATAAGACATTAGTGCGTTGATAATGTCTTTTAAAAAAAGGGCCGAAACTATATACAATTATGTCGTGTAGTGTAATTGCGTAGACTTTATACACGACAATCGTTAACGCATGCGCAGATGCACATTTAGTATAAATTACTGTCGTGTAGCGAAATTGCACACTGACTATGTACAAGACGCATTCGCGTGCAAATCGAGTGATACACGACGACGGACAGACGTGCAGCGAAATCGAAGCTCAAGTACATGTAATAGTTGTTCCATGAGTGCTCGAAGTCATCACAATAAGTAACTGACCAGGTAATAAACATGCTGATAACTCTAAAAGTATAACTCCTACATAAACATATTTAATTATAAAGTTGTTGAGAAATTTCTCTTCTTGAATTTGAGATATTACACGCTAAGAATGGTTGATTAATGAGGAAGTTACGATTCCAAACATTAGGGCAAGTCTGATTTTCATTTTAACATTTTCTTTTCAACACGAGGAGAGAGTATGACAGGTAAAGCGTGTGTGCGGTATTGATCAACCGTAACAATGCTACCGACCGACTATCCAACAACCAGGCCATCGACGGGTGAATTGGCACTACCACTACCAGTAATCAATAATTTGCCGATCTGAGTCCCCGTGTTGAAAATGAAAATGTGAAAATGAAAATCAGACTTGCAGTACATTTGGGATTGTAACTCCCTTAATAATCAGCCATTCTTAGCGTGTAATATCTCAAATTCAAGAAGAGAAATTTCTCAACATGTTTATAATTTAATATGCTTATGTAGGAGTTACACTTTTAGAGTTATCAGCACATTTATTAACTGGTCAGTTACTTATTGTGATGACTGTATAGTGGAAACATGGCCTTAGATTCCACTGTAAACAAAGTGTCTGTAGTTCTAAAACCATGAGCTAGAGCGTATCAATCTGTTTTTATTTAGTGTGGTTCTATAAGGGGTTGGTCACCACAGATCTTGTTTAAAATGCTTAAGGGGGGTGTGGACTCTCAGGTACAGCCTCCGTAAAACTGCCGTAACTTCTTCAATATTCATTTAATCTTTATAAACGTATACAGTTTTTTGCAGAAAAGGGTTCAATAAATCCAACCATGATAATGAAATTGACCATTTTGGCAAAAATTATAAAAAACACGTTTTGTGACCCATTTTAGGTTTGGAAAAGATAACTCAAAATATATGTTGTTACATTTTGTCATACTAGTTTTATGATAATCCTGATAACATTCCCCAGGAGCGTTTTTTTTTTTTTTATTAAATAATCGATTATTTTTTGAGTTATAGACCAAAAAGTGCCAAAAAAATGTGATTTTTTTCCCAAAAATGTGATTTTCATGATTTTGGCGGTAAAAAATCACGTTTTTTGGCACTTTTTGGTCTGTAACTCAAAAAATAATCGATTATTTAATAAAAATTAAAAAACGCTCCTGGGGAATGTTATCAGGATTATAATAAAACTAGTATGACAAAATTTAACAACATATATTTTGAGTTATCTTTTCCAAACCTAAAATGGGTCAAAAAACGTGTTTTTTATAATTTTTTCCAAAATGGTCAATTTCATTATCATGGTTGGATTCATTGAACCCTTTTCTACAAAAAACTGTGTACATTTATAAAGATTAAATGAATATTGAAGAAGTTACGGCAGTTTACGGAGACTGTACCTGAGAGTCCACAGCCCCCTTAAATGAAAGAAGGGGCGGTCATTTTCTTTGGCGGGCGTTGGGTCCCAATAATGATACTTATCGTCGTCATTTTTTTTGCCCCTCCTCCCTAAACGAAAACGATTAATTATATGACCCCCTCCTCTACGCAGATGTTGATTAGGTTCATGACCAGCGCACATACATCTGTACAAGGCTTTAAAAGACTTATCTAGCAAGACCAACATTTTGTTTTACAATGTTGGGCATAATTCTGTTATACCCTACACACCAACATCGTTCTTAAAGATAACACACTATGAATACCCCTGTGAAGGATATAACAGAATTACTCCCAATGTTGAAAGATGCAGGACTAAAATATTGCTTTGACCCCCTCCCTATTACAGTGATATTAATGTCATGACCCCACCCCCTATTTACTGTGTAACACAAGTATGACCCCCAGGATATTTTGGATCTCACCCCCTACCGAAGATAATGACAGCCCTAAACTTGTTACAAAAATATCAAACTCTGAAACACCTAAACAAAAAAAGTTGAAATAAAGAAGGAATAAAATAAAATTGAACCCCAAAAGAAAGCCGAAAGGAAGCGGATGGAGACGCTAAACATTTTTATTCAACGCCAGCGCCATATCCCCCTTTTGTTTAGTTCAGGTACATCGATGATACCTTCGTCCAGATTCATGAATTCAACATTGATACATTTACGGCCCACATCAACGCCCTGGATCCCAACATTAAATTCACCACGGAACTAGAACGCGAATGTAAACTTCCTTTTCTGGATACTTACCAAAGTTACTATTTACCGCAAACCTACCCACACCGAATAATACCTCAACTTTGACTCTAATCATCACCTCGAGCATAAACGGTCGGTAGTGAGGTCTCTCAAAGACGGAGTCGACAAATTAGTTACTACGGACGATGCCAAATAAGCAGAACATGTACAAAACTCCAAAATCCAAAAAACCTAAAACCAAGGATACTAACAACACAGACCAGAAGAATGTAAGCATACCGATTCCGTACATCAAAGGAGTATCAGAAAAACTTACGCACATCTTCAGGCAGGGGCGTCATATGGGTGGGGGACAGGGGGACACGTCCCCCCCACTTTTTAAAGTGGGGGGGACATAATAGCAGATGTCCCCCCCACTTTTTTGAATAACCCTGAGGCTGAAAGTGTCTAATTATGATGATGATGATGAGTGATGATGATGCCCCCTCAAAAGAAGCCATTTTTTGCGTGGATTTTTCAATTAACAACATGGTTTCAGGAACGTTTTCTGGACCATTTTAGTGAGAAAAAACCCATTTTTACCCGCTTCGTGCGAGTTGGCAATGTTTCTTCATTCAAGTTATAAAAAGATGGCTCAGGAACATTTTTCTGGAGCTTTTTAGTGTTAAAAATAGCCATTTTTTTTTCGCGCTTTGCGCGAAATGGTTACAATGTTTATTCAGGCTTTATAAAACATGTTTCAGGAACGTTTTCTGGATCATATTTGCGCGTTTTGAGCGAATTTGTTTCATTGTATATTTCAAGCTTAAACAAAATGGCTTCATGAACGTTTTTCCGGACCATTTTAGTGTTAAATAACCATTTTTTTGCGTGCTACGCAAAAATTGTTTTCAATGTTTTATTATTCAAGCTTAACAAGATTGCTTCAGGAACGTTTTCAAGATCATTTCAGTGTAAAAAAACCCCAATTTTTTGCGCGCTATGCGCGAATTAGTTTGAATGGTTTTTTTTAAAGCTTAACAAGATGGCTTCATGAACGGGTTTCTGGACCATTTTAGTGTTAAAATAACCAATTTTTGCGCGCTATGCGCATTTTAGTTTCATTATTTATTTATTATTCAAGCTTAACAAGATGGATTCAGGAACGTTTTTCTAAACATTTCTTTTTACAATATCTATTTTTTCACGCTCAGCGTGAATTATTTTTACTACTTTGTTATTAAATTGGAACAAGATGGTTTCAGAAACGTTTTCTGTACCTTTTTATTATTTAGCATTTTTTGCATGCTAGCAAAGTAGTTTCCCCTGTTCGAGCTTTTAAACAATCTATACTTAAATCAGGAAAATATGCTCAACTTCTTTCTTGCATTGACAAAAAAAACCAAAATATTTATTGGAAATGAAGAGGTGGCTTTTCGATAAACTTTGGTCAAAAGTATACACCAGATCGCACCAAATGAGTTCCAAAATTGAAATTTTTTCTACTTCTGAGGGGGGCACATCCCCCCTCAGACACCCCCCTGTCCGAGCATAGCTCGGAGGGCGGTGCTGTGCACCGCTTGGATCATACCTGATCAATTTCATTATTTGGGGCCACCCCCTAACCTTTTCTGGATCCGTATCTGATGTCCCCCCCACTTTTGAAAACGGAATGACGCCCTTGTCTTCAGGGACCACGGGGTGAGAACTTATCACAAACCGATCAACACCATCAGATCCTTTCTGGTACACCCCAAGGACAAAACCCCTGACGCTAACAAATCTGGTGTTATATACTAAATGAAGTGTCCAGAGTGCCCAAATATTACGTGGGTGAAACTAACAGAGCTCTGGCCACCAGGTTCAAAGAACATTCGAACCACAAAACCACTCCTCTTCACAGCTGTGGCAGAACACTCAAAAGACTCTAAGTTACTTAAAGCACAAAATCAAGCTAAATTACGTCCAAGTGATCGCCAGAGAAGATCATTTATGGAATTGTAAGATCAGAGAGGCTATTGAAATAAGGACACAGAAACCGACCCTCAACCGAGACACCGGCTACGACCTACGACCCGCCATCTACGATGACCTGCTGTCATGTGATCGCCCAAAAGACTGTCATGTGACAAGTGGAGGGAAGTAAACACTTCGCTGAATGAAGGGGTCGGGATGACCTCGAAAGGTACGGAACTCAAACAACTTGGTTCGAAAAATGTACATACATTTTTCCTCTGTTTATTCTTTATTTGCCCTTTTAAGCCGCTAAGAAAAATAATCGATTGCTAAACAATTACTTCAATGAACTTCAACATTCCGTTTTTCACAAAGGAAATCGATATCACTCGTGTCACTAATGCATATTATATAACACATATTTGGTGGATACTACATCATGTGACATTAAATATTTGGGCTATATCCCTACTATTTTCCCGGAGGGAAAAAAAATCCAATAAAAAAGTACTAGTTCCCTGTGATGACATTACGGTTCCGTTCCCTGTATGTTATCCAACTTTATTGACCACGGCTTTGATGCTTTATCCAGGGTAATAAATCATCCCCTCCTACACTATTTATCTAATTTATTTCACACCAACTGTGTCTTGCCAGCGTGCTTGCTACCATGTCCACCGCTGCCCTTAGCATGGCTCAAGGCTCTTTAGTCTGGGTGTAACTAGAAGCCCTATATATTACTTTTGACAAAATGTTGTTGTGTTAAGAAATTCAAACTCTTAACTTCAATTTGTCATAGAAAATAGTAGCTGTATCATATTTTGTAAAAACAAAAGTTCCAATTTCGAGAAAAAAAATCACATTATATTATCCGAAGAGCAGATTTTAGTTTTAAAACTAGCCCAAATCTGGCTAAAAGTCACCACGTGCGATTAGTCATGTGGCAAGACTGCAGCGCATGTGGGCTTGCTATCAGTTCCACCGCTGCCACACTCAAGTCCCCAGCATGCGGTCAATGGTGTTGGTTGGATGTAATTATTGGGTGGAACTGACTATTACTAGCGTCATGGCCAGTTCAACCTGTCAAACTTGGGCTCAAACATTACAGGCAACTGGAATGTAATGAGGAGCTCCGAGGGAAATAGTACCTTGTCATGGGAACTTTTCCCCTTGCGATCACGGTAATTTACCTTGACTTGATTGATACACTGAGTGCCTAGGTCTATAATTATCTTTTGTTTATCAAGTATTTCAAATGACGGAAATATTTGTATACGTTGTATAAAACAATTATTTACTGCTCTAGGCCTATATTCGGGAAATGGTGAAAAATAGGTCCCCTTGGGAACTGGAAACCTTGGGCCTATTATTTATCCTCGACCTTTGGTCTTGGGAAAATAGTAGGCCCACGGTCTCCAGTCACCTCGGGGAGCTATTAGGCACCATTTCCCTCACGAACAGTAAATATTTGTATAATGTACTAGGCCTACGTGCAGTGTGAGCAATAACATTCTGTTCTAGTCATGAAGAAAAATTGGCTTCAATGTCAATCTATGTTAGCTTCACTTTAACACCCCATGGATAACACGAAGTAAATGCCTTGTTCGCCGGTTATGCTGCTTTTCGCTCGTAAATCCGACGTCATCCGACGTCATTCGTCTTAACACGATGTATTCAGCTCTGTGTGCTTGTGATCAGGGATTCTGTTAAATTTGGGATAGGAAAGTCCTTAACTGACGTACGTAGCTAAACAGGTCCCGTTTGCATAAATTAAAAAGGCAACAGCGCCACTTTATGATGATCACCGGAATTAAAGGAATTTATAAATAAATAAATGACGGTATCGTGTAAAGTGAGAGAATGAATTCAAATACCTAAAATAAATACTGAATCGTGTAATAACCGTCCAGCACATACGTTTTATCATAACTTTCAAAACCGGACAATTTTGGTGGAATTTTTCCAACAAATCAGTGTAAACTTCAATTAAGTCTATACCTAAAGCAGACGACACACACAGCGCCAACAACAATGTGACTATTACCAAAGTTAAACAAGTAGCTTCAGATCGGAAAGTTGAGTCGCACACCCTTGGTGTGACTCGGAGGGACTGAATTCTCTTAATTGAATCACCAGATAGCTACAGACGAGTTCGGGACTGCCTAATTTTACTGAATAATTTTAGAAGCATGATCAAGGCTATACATGGCGATTAGGCCACCAATTCAAAATGATTCTGAGTTTACTGTTTCAAGTTTGGAATACAGGGACAAGGTGACTATCTTTTATTTACTTTATATTTAACCAAGTGGTCGCAACCAAGAAGAAGAAGAATTCATTGGTAGATTACCAGTGTAGCCATCTTCGGAGCCGTAATTTCACCCTGATGAGCACCCCTGATGTACTTCTCGTTGAAATTGACTATAACCCAAGTTATATCGAGGTCCGTGCATACTTATTTCATAACTACATAATTAATTCATGGACTTAATTCCATGATTAATATCATACTCAATTAATAATTCAATCATGATTTTTGTTTATACATGATCATATCTGATATAATCGAAGTTAGAAAGTAGCCAATACAAATTATCGACAATCAAGATTCCCCAATTAACAAGCTGCACATATGAATTTCAATTTCAATTGCCACCATACCCGTAAAACAATTGGAATGGGATCGATAGACGTTGTGTGTATATCATCAATTGATCACTGTTCATTTGATTAAAATAAACAAATAAAAGCGTAACACTTATAATAATAATAATAATAATAATGGCATTTATAATGCGCCGTCAATCTAGGTAAAACTATTCCGAGGCGCAAACATATAAAACAAAAATACAAATTAACATGAAAAATACATAAACAAGGATGATGTGCATATACATGTACATATGTATAATACAAAGAAATCAATTATAAACTGAGTCAAATAATCTTGTTTTTAACAAGTTCTTAAAAGAGTCAAGTGAATCACAGCATCTTAAATTATAAGGTAGTGAGTTCCAGAGAGTTGGTGCAGCAACCGAAAATGCGCGATCTCCAAATGAAGAAGTAGTCCGTGGAACAACAAGTAAAAGTTTATCAGTGGACCGGAGAGTACGTTTTGGATGATATGGTACAAGAAGATTAGCAATATATGTTGGTGAAGTGCCATGCAAAGCTTTCCAAGTTAAAAGAAGAAGTTTAAAATGAATTCTTTCGCGAACAGGAAGCCAGTGGAGATCTTTCAATATTGGAGTGATATGATCGAATTTCCTTGTCTTTGTGAGAACGCGAGCAGCTGCATTTTGAGCAAGTTGTAGTTTGTGAAGTAAGTGATCAGTGATGCCAAAAAGAAGAGAATTGCCATTGTCAATACGAGAAGTTATAAGAGCATGGACAATAGTAGCTGCGGTTTCAAATGTTAACATTTTCCTTATACTATTGACATTCCGTATATGATAATACACTGATTGGCATATCCGTCGAACTTGAACATCCATACATAGATTATTATCAAACACAATTCCTAAGTTCCGAGCAGATTTTGAAGCAAGAACAGAAGAAGTGTCGATATTGATATGATGATCAATTATTTTACGTTGATTGAATCTGGAGGTCATAATTAAAAACTCTGTCTTATCATCATTCAATTTCAGCTTGTTTACAGACATCCACGACTTGATTTCTAAAATACAAGCTTCTGCGCGTTGACGGGCCGACATTTCATCATTACGATCATTTAAATTAAAAGGCACATATAGTTGTGCACTTAAAAAATATGTGTTAAAAATAAATAACACCATAACTGAAAAGGGGTTACATTTTGACTTTTTTCTAGTCTACGAAGACGGAGTTCTTTTACAAATAGGAATAAAAGATTTGGGTGGTTGCCATATCTAAACTTGCTTATGCACAGTTTGCCAACGGCGATGATGTAGTTAATAAATTTGAAATAATTATGGTCATAAAAGTTGTTGTGATAGTTGAATATAACAGTTTTAGTGATTAAAACAAAACATGTAGACAGTTTACGCGAAATGACTTGACTAACGTGACAAATAAAAAGTACTTTGGCTGGATAAATGTTGTGAATGAGTTTCCATTTTTCTCTTCATCGGTGCACTGTGGAGTGGCGAGCTAAATGTTGGTCTAATTGAAAAAGTGATTGGGGAACCTGAGTGACCAGAAGCTTGTACTAGGAGGAGAAAATTACACATTGTTAATCATATGATGGCTTTTCCAAAACTTGTTTGTACAAGTATCAATAGAGACTGAATTAAAACATACATATTCTCCGATGATGTCAGGAGTCTTGGTATTGCCATCAGGAGTTTGTGCTAATTTCCAATTAATGGGGAGCGCATTTTGCGGAGAGCGTAATACTGTAAAATTACGGCACCCTTATGATTTAGACGATTACGGAAGTGATTTATGGAAAAGAATGAACCATCATCGCCGAATAGGTCACCCACAAAAATAATACCCGACTTTATCCAGTCTATGAAGAATAGTGTATTGTTTTTCAATTGGATAGCATCATTATTCTTGATTAAGACATGATGCAGTTTCCTCTTTGATTAGAACTTGCTTAGAGTCGAACCAGATTTTAAATAGCTTATAGTAAAGTAAAGGCAATTTCTTTTACATAATATGACACATTTTGTTAAGCTGTTTGAATTCACAGTTATAATTAAAAGTAATCATACCAATACCAAACTTGTATATAATGATTAGATGGATTTGTAAACATTTACGACGGATTAAGATTATTTTTCTTTTGAAACACCTTACAATGTGTCTTGTTTTATAACTATATGCAGATATCAAAGACTTAGATCGACTTCACTCAGAAGAGGAAGCTAGACTTGCTGTATTTTCTTCTTCTAAAACATCTTACAATTTGTCTTGTTTTATTACTATACAGATATCAAAGACTTAGATCGACTTCGCCCAGAAGAGGAAGCTAGACTTAACTATACAGATATCAAAGACTCAGATCGATTTTACCCAGGAAGAGGAAGCTAGACTCTTGATGTATTTTTTCTTCTGGAACACCTTACAATTTGTCTTGTTTTATGACTATACAGATACCAAAGACTTAGATCGACTTTATCCCGAAGAGGAAGCTAGACTTAACTATACAGATATCAAAGAGACAAAGACTCAGATCGATTTTACCCAGAAGAGGAAGCTAGACTCTTGCTGTATTTTTTCTTCTGGAACACCTTACAATTTGTCTTATTTTATGACTATACAGATACCAAAGACTTAGATCGACTTCATCCAGAAGAGGAAGCTAGATTTGCTGTATTTTCTTCTTCTGAAACATCTTATAATTTGTCTTGTTATATTATTATACAGATATCAAAGACTTAGATCGACTTCGCCCAGAAAAGGAAGCTAGACTTAACTATACAGATATCAAAGCCTCAGATCGATTTTACCCAGAAGAGGAAGCTAGACTCTTTTCTTCTGAAACACCTTACAATTTGTCTTGTTTATGACTATATAGAAATCAAAGACTTAGATCGATTTCACCCAGAAGAGGACGCTAAACTTGCTGTATTTTCTTCCTCTGAAACATCTAACAATTTGTCCTGTTTTATTACTGTACAGATATCAAAGACTTAGATCGACTTCGCCCAGAAGAGGAAGCTAGACTTAACTATACAGATATCAAAGACTCAGATCGATCTCACCCAGAAGAGGAAGCTAGACTCTTCTCTGATCTAATGACAGGTTACCATAAGGGAATTCCTCCTACGCATGAAGGACCGGTTAATGTGACCATGAGCTTCACCCTCATAAACTTTGATTTCATTGTAAGATAATTGTCAATCAATGGAGGTGTCCAGCAAACACAATAGTATGCAAAGGTGCGCTAGAAATTAAAATAACTATCGAGCCCAAATCTCGTAGTTATATAGAAAAGAACATCATACTTATTATAATTATAACACATCTCTCAACATGCCATTTTTTAAAATTCGCGGTAATCGAAATCGAAAGTCCCGGTGTCAATGAAGTCATACGAGGGTCATTCAAAATTCTGCCTCCTCCATCATAACATTGCTAATATGAGTGTCAGCCTCATGACATTTGTCATGATCATAGCTCTGAATCATGGCTGTACATTGATAGTAAGTGATAATTGATATCTGTTTCACTTTTGTTCTGATGTGGAAAAATCCAGAAAGAGATTTTAGACAACGGAAGCGGAAAATTACCTTCAAAATTAATACATGTTTTTCAGGGGGTTTCTCTGTATTGTATGGATAGATATATGAGCACGATTTCAATACTGAATTTTGGAAAATGGATGATATCTAATTATAATGTGGTATTATCTTTTATAAATAAGATTTTAAAGAATATTAACTCTTGTAGGCTTGCAAATAGTATCATAGCATATTGGAATACAACTGGTTATCGGTCAAATTCGTTCAATTATATATATACCACAGTGTTGCTTCGTCGTATGTTGAATTTTTAGCATAATAGTTGTCAGAATAGTCAATCAGATAGTCAGTAGTAGAAAATCAATTATTTGAGAAACTTGGAATCCCTCCATTTAGTCCTACATATTGAAGATCGCTCAATTCTTATGAAAAACAAATATGACTTTTGCCATGTTTCCTATAGGAGATGGTTAAGCTTAATTAATGGTTGTCCTGATCTGTTCTGGCTAATCAGGTGGCATATTTTCAGATCAAACCAGTCACTTTTATTGTTTATAGTCTGTTAAAGAGATATCTGAAATTGAGAACGGTTATAATTGACCAATAGGTACGTTTCGTCTCTCAGAATTGGCAAAATTATAAGCACTTTTGAGATATGTTGCTATTTTTGATCCGTTTCCGTTACCATCCGGCATCTAGCGCCACCTGTATAAAAAATTAACATACTCATGAGACTATTTTTGCACCATAAATAATGTTTTAAAGGACCGGTGATTACACTGACAAGATTTCATCGCTATAGCTCCTTCCCTTCTGGGTGATTTCAAAAAACTTGTTGATACCCCCTCGTATGTCGCCGATTTAACTGAGAACCAATGGGAATTGCTTAAACATTCTTATAATCATTTGTATGATAGGTAAGGCGTGACGATGTTTTGTTCTATATAACTACGCGATTTGGGTTCGATAATTATTTGTCTAAAGGTACTGTCACACCTAGCCGTTTTGCGATTTTCGGGTATCGGTACTAGTACGGTAGCGCAACGGTATCACATCGCTAGTAGGACACAAACAATGACGGTATGGTGTTAAGTGAGAGAATGAATTCAAATACCTAAAATAAATAATGAAACGTGAAGTATTAGGCTCCAGCACGTAGTTTTGTCATAACTTTCAAAACCGCACTATTTGTTGGGAATTTTTCCAACAATTCCGTGTAAACTTTGATTAAGTCTAATAGGGGAGATCGGGGAGTGTTCGCCCCATTTTCATTTGAAATGGCCTATAGACGGCAATTTTAAGGATTGAATGGATATATTAACGTTACATGAACAATTTATATATTGGCTACATATGACCACAATTTCAGTACCCTAGGCCTTACTGTAAAGGAATGAACAAAGAATAAAGACAGGTGTTAAATATGGTGAACTTGCCCCGACCCCGGGACAGGTTCGTCCATAGGCCGGGGCAAGTGTGCCAATGTCTCATAATTAGGCTTCATGAAGTAGTATGTATCAAAAAGATATTCACATTGTTATGTAATGTGATTTTCTTCCAACATAACATTAAGAGAGTCCACAACTTAAGGGTGGGGTCATTCTCTTGGAATATACTCGTTTAGAATTTTAAAATTATAATAAATACCACATTTTAAAAATATTATCTTCTAATTTTGGAGCTACTCCATTTCAGATAGCTATTTTTATAATTATAAATAGGCTACAGGAGGGGAATTACAATTTTGAAATTATACAAAATCTGAATCATATAAATCCCCATTGGCGAACATACCCCATCATGAAAGGGCGAAAAAACACATTGACCCGATAACCACGCATGTCCCACATACAATGACCATGATGACGGGTTTATAACTGCACCAAATCCATAACCAATTCCATACCCACCTAATGATTATTTACATTAAAATCTTCTGTTCGAATATCTTAAGAAAAATATCAATATCAGAAATGGAAGAAAATCCACTTTTGTGATGTAAAACTTGTTTTAGATGATAATTTGACAAACATTATACGGAGATCAACCATATTACCATGAGAAGATCGCAATGATGAGAATCATGTGGTGGGCGAACCTGCCCCTAGGGTGTACACTCCCCGCTCTCCCCTACCTAAAGAAGACGACACAAACAGAGCCACCAACATTAGGACACTCACCAGTGACGTCCCTTGTTAAACAAAAGTAGCTTCAGATCGGCAAGTTGAGTGGCACACCCCTGCTACTATGAGGCCACCGGAGAGCCGCCGAACAATTACGGTGCGCTGCCGGTGCTCTACCGACACTTAACGAAGCCATACCGGAGTACTGCCGTTGTACTGTCATTTGTGCTGCCATTGTTCTGCCGTTGCTCACTCCGGCAGTGCAACGGCAGAAATTTCGACCGTCGCCTGCCGTTGCTATTTTTGTCGCCGATGGTTTTTTTCGACGATGTCCTGACGATGTACTACCGTTCTTAGCGATGTTATACCGTTGCGCTACCGTACTAGTACTCATTTAAAAACCGCGCGTTAAACTGTTACATCCATAGGGGTCCTATATAAGTTGGAACAGATTTAATTTAACAGAATTTGGTAAAATGCACATATCTCCCGTTTCGAATAACCAATTTGAATGAAATAAAATTAAGGCAATGGCTAATAATGCCCTCTTGCTAGGCAAGCCATTAAATACATTCATTTTGGCATTTTAACTGGTTTAAAAAATCGGTGAAATCGGGACCTGAATATTTTGACTCACCCTGTATTGATACACGCATTGTAGTTACGAACCACATCAGACACGGAAACTGAAATACGTGGTGTGCCTTTAAAGTGTTTAATTGCACTCCACGTGCGTAGCGCATGCGCTCACCCCGCGATTTATTTTGAATCGTTGCTCACGCAGCATGGGTTCGTGGATTTTTACTGTCGTGATATATAACTTGTTGACAAGTTTGTATTCGTTATTAAAGCGTTTAAAAGTATGCAAAGAATTCTACATTTTGAAATTATAAATATCAATGCACTTTCGCAAATGTTGATATGCTCACAATAGCACTCACGGGATCGTGCCATTGTTCACACATCATCAACATCAGCGCGTGTGCATTTTTTGTCTAATTTCTCTCGAAACAATAAATGTACGGATACATCGGACCCATAATGAATAGGCCTATATTAAAAAGGACCCGTATTCTGTTTTCATATTTTTTCAAGGACGAGGCCAATTTCCTAGCAAGTGTACACGGATGGATATCTGAGGTGAGTGTCTGCGTCTGAAAGTATACGCTTGAGTATAGGTCCTATTCACGCGGCAGCCATTCTCTAAAATTTGCCACCCAAAGCCTCGTTTCCGTAATGTTTACCTGCGCCTGCGTGTCTTCTATCGCGTTGCGCAAGGATCAGTATGCCACACACGCTGGTACCACGCTTCCCTCGCGGTTCTATCAAGTGCGCCAAGGTGCAGATAGACCAAACGGGAACGAGACTTGGGTGGCAAATTTTGGAAAATGGCTGCCGCGTGAATAGAGTCTATTAAGGCAAAGAATATTTCTTGAACAACACCAGCATGCTTCACTTTCATCACATGACAAGCAGTGGTCGGGTGTCTACTGGTTCCCATTGACATTACATAACTTCGCAATGACAGGACCATAACATTTTTGGTTAAACACGAGTCTTGAAGAAAGTCCGGCTGCAACTACTGTATCTACTCAGTCAGTTCTCTCTTGCTTTATTTCTTTGAATAACGCATGTTTAAAGGCATATTATGTGATCTTTTCCAGAGCGCGCCCTCTAGTCATGCTTTTTTTTAGAAAGTAGATTTTCTTGCAGATTAACATCATCGGATCATAAATCATGAAGTTACAGAGTAATACGATTCCTAATTACCTCAAATCAGAGTGAATTTAGAGTAAAAATAAGTTGTCGGCGCAGACTCCGACAGTTTATTTTCACTCTAAAACAATGATTTTGAAGTAATAAAGAATCTTGTCGCCCTGTAACTTGGAATGTATGTACGATTTATTATCAGAAATGTAATTCTGCAAGAAAATCTGCTTTAATTTTTTTTTCGAGGATTGAGGGCGTTCCCTGGAAAAGATCACATAATATACCTTTTAAGATCTAGATTTTGGTCAATGTATACCTATCGTCGCTGTTCTGACATACCGGCACATCTCTTTACTTATTTCTGTTGTGATGTGCCGGTATGTCAGAACAGCGACGCTATGCATCATGTAGAAGGTTGACGTCAGACTATGAATCGGTAGTCATTTTTACAGGAACATTTTCACGAATGTTTAACAAATTAAAAATTCGCGTCGGTGGGGCCGTAGAACAGGGTATTTCCATACATTAAAGGTAGATGTTCCGATTTTCAACTTGAAGTTTTCTATTCTACATGAAAGATCAACCTTAAAAACGTCGTGTCCCAAAATTTGAGATGCATAGCTATTATGGTTCTTATTTTAGACGCACAAGATGCTGTGAACTGTACTCATTGAGTAGTACACAAACTATATCGGTGGTTACCACCATTCGCGGTAATTCAACGCTATTTCGTCGATTTCTCTGTCATTATACCGAATTAGACCGTCAAATTTCAGTATGATGATGAGAAAAATACGAGCTTTCATATGATATGAAAATCTCCGTATGTTTGAAATAATTCTGTGTTACGAAAATGTGATCGGGTCATCTACCTTTAACCGGAAATATATTACCCTGTGGGGGAAGGAAACCAACTATTGGACGGACTTTATTTTTAGAAATAACGATGAGCCTGATTTCACCCATGCGATAGCTTGTTGAAGTATCAAAATTGTAATCGTGATATCAATTTATGGAACAAATATTGCATGCTTATTTTGCTATATAGTAAAGCTACGAGGGGCATTCAATAAATACCTGCAACCATTTAAAAACGTGACACGTGTCAGTAAAATAAACTTATGATACTTAAACTGTAAGTCTTACTCTTTACTCACAGACAAGTTCGAACACGTAGGTCATTTTTATCATTACATCTCAGCACTGTGAATACCGTGATCTCAGGGCACTGGTTAAGGGAATTAAATGTTACAATGGCGGGAAATTTGAAAGACAAGTTAATGGTATGCATTAAGATACATGCATTAACATTGTTAATATTGGCGCTTGATTTATAAATCTGATTCTTGTCAATTTTCAGTGCCCAGAGACCATGATGCTTATAGAACTGAAATTACATGATAAAAATGACCCACGTGTTTGAAATTTTCCGTGAGATAGGGGTAAGACTTTTCAATGGTTGCAGGTATTTATTGAACGCCCCTCATACGTCATCCAGTCCTATTTTTTTTTTTATTACACTCGGCTTTGCCTCGTGTGAGTCAAGTGCGAATCTGACCTCGTGATATAGTTTTAACTATCACACTCTCAGGCATTCAATGTTTGTATGTAACATCATGTTCTTATTTATCAGTCTAATAATCATTCAGCTTTTTATATTCTATTCAGTGGTGGAGTGATCCTCGTTTGCGCTGGGACCCCGCGTTATATAATGGTACAAGTCAACTGGTTATGGAATATACGGATCTGTGGGTTCCAGACATAGAGCTTTACAACGGGTAACATTGTATTTGATATTCGTACAGGTTTATAATAAAGTGTTCAACAAAAGA
Organism: Ophiura sarsii; assembly: GCA_035610835.1. NCBI lineage: Eukaryota > Metazoa > Echinodermata > Ophiuroidea > Amphilepidida > Ophiuridae > Ophiura > Ophiura sarsii. Next base: position 56,474,497 of record CM069457.1, read on the forward strand.
AAGTCATACACTTTGTTTAGGTCCTTTAAAGTAACTTTCGATTATTTTTTTAACAAACACGCTAGATATACATTTTGATACCAAACATAACACCTAACAATAAAGGTGTTATTTTTGGTATCAAAATGTGCCAAAAAGATTCATCCAAATGTCTAGCCTGTTTGGTAAAAAAATAATCGAAAGTATAGCACACTAAAATTTCAAATATATTGGAATTCAACAAAACAGGTGTCATTTTGAAGATCTTGGTAACATATCTAATTTGGTGCAAGCTTCATGTTAATCGGGTAATGCGTTTGGGTGATATGGCCATTTGAAAATCTCCAAAAGTAGTCGAAAACCTACCACGAAATGCCATTTTGAGCCTCAAATTGATTTTTGTCAATGTTGATCCTCTTTATTTAAATAACCATGTTCTTAAAATGACTAAAAACGTATTAATCATCACACTCCTCATATGTTTATCAGCTGATGGAAAATTGTATTCCATATTTGTACATCAGGTACCTGAAAATGCACTATTATTTGGAAAAAGTCAATCCGCAATGTGGAAATCCTACAAAAATGACGAAGTCTAGCTAATTAAACATGCGTAACTAAATATCTCAAGTTCTGTAGGTAATAAACTATTATGACATTTCGTATGATGGATAACTGTGCTAAGATGTATCTTTGAAACTGACAATCAGTTCGATATCTTATCAAATATGCAAATTAGCTAATTAATTATTCAAATCTCAAAAATGCAAATTAGGTACCTTACGCCTTATTTTGTTTACATGATTATATTCATAAATGCATTCACAATATGTGTCACCTTGGTTAACAAAAGTATATTGTATTATTTTTTTAATTGTAACCATGGTATACCATTGATTTGTATCAAACTATGCATAAATGTCTCGATAAATGTCGACTATCTACTTTTTTTAATGTGCCCAAAAATAAGGATTTTTGCCCAAAAATGAGGTATTTTGAGCAAATTATGTGGATTCGTTTAATCTCGAGTTATGGAAATAAATTTAGAATAGTACATGTATGTGGATGTAGCTGAAGAGCAGGGCTGTTATATATGGTAAGGGAATGTCTATACATGGAATGTAGCACTTGCGGAAAATGCATTTCTTACAGGGGTGTTTATAAGAAAATGAGGCAGCTGATTTCTGTGTGTGCACTCAATGGGAAAAGTACATTTCACGCGCTGTATTAAAACCACTGAAATACAATATGTTATTTAAAATATTTCTAGGAGACTTAATGAATTGACACTCCGCCACAATTTCAAGAAAATAACTAACTTGTATAAAGTGAAAAGATCACATTTTTATATACCTTCGTTTGTTTATAAATTAAATTTGAAGTTTACCTAAAAGAATATAGACATTTCTCAATTGTTCATGAAATGTGTGTATAGCAGGTTCGTGCACCATGACTTGTGCTATGCCTGCTAATCTCCATCTTCAACCATTCCATGTTGTTTATTGTGAAATTGTCATTCCCTATTTCCCAGTGTCTCTTCAAGGAGGTGTCCCGCAAGCATAAAAGTGTGCATTATATGTTAGAAAAATAACTATCGAGCCCAACTTTTGTAATTATATTGAACAAAACACCACGCTTATGACAATAAAAACCGCAGTCTCTCAACATGCACTTTTAAAATTCGCGGCGATCGAAAGTCCCAGTGTCGATGATGTTATAGTTATACAATGCACATGCGCAAATTTTAGCACCGATACCCATGACGTCATCGACACCGGGACTTTTGATCGCCGCGAATTTTAAAAATTGCATGTTGAGTGATGGCAGTTTTTATTCATTTTTGTGACTAATATGAAGTTTTGTTCTATATAATTACGTAATTTCGGCTCGATAATTATTTGTCTAACAAATAATGCTCAATGTTGTGCTTGCGGGACCCTTCCTTTAACGGTTTGTACAATGCATTTTGTTTCAGTGTAAGCGTCACCGAAACCTTTGATACCAAAGCCACACTGTATAGCAGTGGCCATATTTACCGTTTACCATCGTATTTGATCACCTTCAAATGTAACATGGACCTGTATCATTTCCCTTACGATAAACATAACTGTGAACTGAAATTCGCATCATGGCACCATCACTCTAAGTACATAAATTTAAACGCAAGTTTCGTGGATATGACCAACGAATATACGGAATCGGCAGATTTCATAGTGAAAGAAATGACGCTTCAAAGGCATGAGATTAGCTATCCCTGTTGTCCCGGGGAAACCTACATTGATGTGACTTACTATCTGACTGTACATCGTAAAACCGGTGCCTACAGTGCCAAGCTTGTTCTGCCATCTGTTCTTACTGGATTCCTGGTGTTAGCAACGTTTCTGTTGCCAACTAGATCTCACGAGAAGATCACCCTGTGTTCAGTTCTATTCCTGTGTCTTCTTCTCCTGTTGACCTACCTACATGACATCATCCCAAACAGTGGAGACACCATCCTTGGAGAGTACCTGGCATTTACACTTACTATTGATTTCCTTGCTACCATAATAGCAGTGGTGGCTTACAAATTAGACGCGAGATCATCGCCAGGGAAGGCAGGTCCACCGATCGTCAGTTTTGAGCTCGATGGCGATGACAATGATCTCAGAGTACAAAGGCCTAAACATGTAAGTAATATACACTCTAAGAAATTAAAGAACCTTTTTTTTTGTCCTGCCAGAAGAACCCTTAAAGGTTCTTTAAAGAGCCAAAAACAGTTCCCCAAACGTAATACAGAACCATCTTTTCAATTTTCAAGAGGTTCCTTATAGAACCTTCTTGAAGGTTCTTGATTGAAGAACCCCAAAAGGTCCTTCAATTGGTTCTTTAAAGAACCTTTAAGGGTTCTCGTGGCAGGACAACTTTAAAACCATTTTTTCTAAGCGTGTATAAATATAAAGTAAGAGAATAAAAATCAGATATACCATAGTTTGGAGTCACGAATGGTCGCCGTACACGACGACGCGACGACACATATATTATATGGTACTACAGACTACATCAAAAAGTAACTTACTAGGTAATACGTATGTGTTAATAACTCTTACTGTACAACCTACTTAAAAATATAAATTTTAAAGTTGTTGCGAAATTTGAGATACTGCATGTGAAGAATGGTTTGATATCAAGGCAGTTGAGATCAAGATAAAGTACAGTCGGACTCAGCAAGGGTCGGGTTCTTGCGCGTCATCGCGTAATAGGACCCCTCATATATAGTATCCTCAGTTCTCATTTTTAGCTCCGTCCAGAGCTCTCTACTGAGTTCAGAACAATAGGTTACAGAGCTGGCCAGAGCTGTTCCAGAGCAGGAAACTCAAGAAATTGGAACAAAATAACAAAAGAAACTCAGGCACCTCAGTTCCTCAGCACCGTACGGAGTTATATCTCAGGAAACTCTGGCATGACTATTTTGCTATCACATAGTATTACAGAGCTGTCAGCCCCATTGTGTTCCTGAGGCTTCACCGCTGACCTCCGGACGGAGTTAACTGAGGTTTTCCTGACTTCTATGTCCGTATAAAACTCAGTGGTGTCAGAGCTATATTCAGAAAAAGTGCTGGAAAGTTCAGGACGGACTCTGGACGGACTCAGGATATTGGAACATCGTACAATTTATTTTTGATATAGTAGGGTCATAATCTTGGATTCCGTGACCATTTGCTCCGTACCTTGGTTTCTTGGTGAATTTGTCAACTAGAACCATTTTAGAAGAAAATTAGTTCCTATGTCCCTCTCAAAAGTGACGGGAACTTTTTTTATAGCGCAAAATCCAAAATGGCCGCAATACAGGGGCCCGAAAATTCAAATGCCTTCAATTAAACTAAAAAGTATACAAAATTGTTCGACTGAGCACAAGGATTCCGAAAAGGTGTAGTTTGCTATACTTCCGATGTTTGGTTAACAAGTTATCGGGTAAAACGTAAAAAGGTCGTTGACGTTTGTTTGCATAACTCTCCCCACAATTAAACGTTTTGAGAGATTGAAACACTTTTTGGATACCGATAGAAAGATTCCCTCTTTCAATATCATTATTAATTTTTCCAAAATATTCACATTTCCCCAAAAGGATGTTTTCAGAAAAAGTGGCACTTTTCAAGATCATGTACGAGTTGGTTTGCAAAACTCCACACACCCATACAATTAGGCGTTTTGATAGATTGAAACACTTACCAAAAGGGAAAACGCTTGGCTACGCTTGGCTACACACAGTTTTTTTTTCTTCAATAACATGTTTACTTTTCCCAAAACAGTCACATTTCCCCAACATTTTCCGTGGTACTTTTCAACGATACAGGGAAGTTATGGACGTTTGGTGGTCACCTTTGGATAGTGACTGATTGAAAATAGAGATAATTAAAACGAATTTTGCAGATAATTTGGCTGTTACTTTCTTGCATAGGATTTTTAAAAGTGCCACTTTTTCTGAAAACATCATTTTGGGAAAATGTGACTGGTACGGACAAAGTAAACATGATATTGAAAAGGGTAAACCTGCTATGGGTAACCAAGCGTTTTCCCTTTCTATTAATGTTTCAATTTTTCAAAATGATTAATTTGTATGTGGAGTTATGCAAACAAACGTGATCTCGTTTTAGGGGGAACTTACTTTTTATTAACCCTCAGGTACCTTGTACCACAAGATGCACTGCATGTGTTAAACAGTTCTTTTCCCCCTTTTTGTCCTTGTTTTGTTTTGCAGCGTGCTATGGAATGGCTTCGATACCTTGACATCGGCTGTTTTCTCTTGTTTTCTTTCGTGTTTATCATCGGAATAGCAGTCCTTCTCGGTCGTCGTTAATTCATTTTTAAAGTCACATTGGTAAACATGGTGTTCACAAAATGTTAGGAAACGCTACTGATGCTTGTTTTTGTACGATGTGATCAGTAGTGTTTACAAATTGATTAACGCCTGGTCTGAAGACATGCTAGTGGTAAAGTGCTCAACAAAAGAAAGTCGTACACTTTGTATAGGTCATTTAAAGTAACTTTCGACTATTTTTTTACCAAACAGGCTAAATAGACATTTGGATGAATCTTTTAGGCACATTTTGACATTTTGATACCAAACATAACACCTAGCAACAAAGATAAACCATGAATAGCGCCATTTAAAGAAAATTAGTCATTTTTCAAAAGTCACATTTTCAATACACTACGCGGGAGGAACAGCTGTATAATTGAATGATATTTCTCTTGCAAGCAGAGTTGCAGAGATTTTGAATTAATTCCTCAACATAACATCAGTGAGGACCACATGTTCCATTTAACGGTGCACAAAGTGGTGTTGACATTTATTTTTAAATTAATTTACTTCAGAATTCAAGATGAACATTAAATATTACCATTATTGTTGTTTCTACTCACAAAAACACAGCAAAACTTGATTGAAACAATACCATCGCTATTTATTGATTTTTTCCCCTTAAAACGCCCTCTATGTAAATATGATTCGCGTTATGTATCACGCATACTGCAGGGGGAACTGTCTGACGTATATAAAATTTTGAATCGACGTTTTGTTGTAGAAAGAGGGCAGATTTGTGTTTTAATAGGTGTAAGTTCATACATGTAATAGAATTGTAAACATATACCAATCCCAGTGTTTATCATAATTGAGGGCGCAGCCTCCAACACATATCTCAGTACCCCTTTAATATTAACATGTCGTGAAACATGAGATCCCGAGAAGGGGAGGTTTACCTGCATATATAATTGTATTTGATGCACTGTTTGATGTACATGGCGCAAGGAAGTAAAAATCTTGTATAAGCCGGTATGCTAGGCACAAAAGAAATATGATTTTTGTTATAGCAAGGACATAATGTATACAGTTTGACTTTGTACTAGGGAGTACTGCATCTTTTGAGTTGGGAAAAACGGACCGACGCCTTTTACAATGTGCAGACCTAGCCTAATATGGAATCCTGTATTTAACGGGCTTTTTCTTTTTGAACGGAAACATTGTGAGCGCTGTTTTGTATTATTAACTAGTGTAACGATTGTATATAGTTGAAATGTAAAATGTGTATGGCTTCGAAAAATTGAGTTAAATTCATTTATAATTCAAAATGGTTCCATACATGCAACGTTATGTTTAATGACTTAAAAAGAAACAACTAAGTTCAGCTTCAAAATGTAAACGTTTATAATTTCACAAATGTACGTTACGTTATATTGAATTTTCAAATAAGTAGATTCCAAATAGCTTGTACACTGCCATTTAAAAATGAAAAACATGGCATAGTTTATAATTATGAAATAGTGTATACAAAGTTGACTACGACGCTAATGTAGCGTGTCTAACAGAAATTGAGATATTCATGAGACACTTGTTTGGATATGATTCAACCAAATGATTTACTAATGTACAAATGCATGGGAAAGATTATCACAAAACGTTTTTATTATAGGCCCCCTTTGTTCCGTTACCAATCATTTCCGAGAATTTTGTTCTGTCGTCAATCCTTTATGGGAATCCTACCGTTACTCAATAAGAAGTGGTGGATACGACATTGAATTTGACAACCGATGGGGGCTCTAACCACAAACTAGGTGGCGATATCTGTATCTATAGTCTATTTGGCAATAACAAGACAGTGACGTAACCGCGTATTCTACAAATTGCACTACATAACGCGAGCGCCTACTCGCGGCGCTGGCGTATACACGAGCGATGAATGGCGGAAGATACATGCGCGTGCGTAAAAGCTGCGCCTGGTAAGTTACGTCACTGCCCAGAGGAAGCAAATAGAGATCAACCAAATTATCAGACAAAAACTCGTACAAACAGAACCCTATCCACGGAAGTATGAATAACAGTAGTTGTTGTATAAGGAATACCGAGAGGAAGATAAAGGAAAGTGATACAAATAAATATTATAGTCAGATGGAATCTTTTGTCATTTGAGTGACAATTATTTGAATAGACCGCTAGGCTAATGAACCAAATTGATCACACGCCACAAGCCAGTGACAATAACAGGCCCTTGATGCGTTGGGACAGTAGGAATGGATATTACAAACCTGAGATTTGATGATATGACATTGATTTCCATCGTAGCTAGTCAGCTAGAGGAACTCAAACGTTACCAACAAAGGAGACTGGATATAAGTGCAAAACAACTGAGTGTGGAGATCGGTTTAGAGATTTATGTAAGGTAATGAAGATGGGATCCAATATGAGCATGATGAATCAGGTGCAGCATACATTATAGTCGGGAGGAGGCTCGACATGACCACAAAGTAGAGTACACACATGACAGTGCAATTGTATTGCTGAAAATGATAGATGAGGATGTCCGGATTCAGAATCTGCCGACGAGTGCCACGATAGCAGCATTGCGCAACTTTCTATTGACGTTATTATACACGCCCACTTTTTCCCGATTGTTATATCAATATATCTTATTTGGTATCAAATTAAAGCTTTTGGCTCATAGAATACAATTAATAAGGTCTAGAAAACATGACAAGCACATGTTGGTCGCTCTAACATCGGGTCATTAAAGGTCAAATATGATGGAAAAGGAAAACAATATAGAGTTAAAGTAAAGAACTAGAGACATTTCTAGGGGGTATATTAAGACTGTGGACGTCATTCGTCTTGAAACCCGTGGGACATGCGTCCAAAATTTGCTGAAAATAAAACAAAGATGTTCTTAACTTTGACACGTTGGCTCCTTAGCTTTATGCCGATCCACCTGTTAACAGATCGATGTATTGTTAAATTGCATATAATCCCAAAATGTTATGTTTGTTTTAATACACAAATGAGTATATGCCGGTTTGTAATGTATGAAAATCGGATGACTTTAATTAACTTGGTTGTCCTTTCCCTGCTGGCGTCACCATAAAAGGTCACGATATAGCGCCGTCATATGATGATATGCGTAGTTATTGGGTGTGATAAAAATATCGTCTTGTAATTTGTTATGAATAATCTTTTAAAACGAATCATCACCAATCAAGTAATCATCTTTATATCAGACTCTTCGCATCATCATGTAATTATTAGTAATCATCATCAAATCAAAATATGTAGGTCTACTTTTAATTCAAGTTTCTTATCATCGTATCGTAATCATGTAATTATTGAATGAACAAGTAGGATTTCTACATCCCACCCGAACCTCACGGCCATCGACCACGTACTAAACTACTCAAAAAAGTTTGGAATATTTTTTCTGTGTTGATTTTGGCACATTCAGATTGTGACCTCCCCATGTTCTCAAGCAAGTGGCTGAGCACTGGAGCAAGGAATTGCTTCAAATTTGGTATCATTGTAAAGGTGAACACATCACCTTTACATGGACATATAACACTTAATAAACATATCCCGCGATATTTGAAAATCTGAGAGCATCCTATACACCCTAATCAGTTTAGATACATAAAAATACGTAAGTAATACCGTATGTGACCAGTCTCGTCAAAAAACGATATGCTGTCGGCAACAATAGTTTTGAGATAGAGGCTAATATATTTGGTGATATTAGAAAATTATAGAAAAAAATAAGTTTCAAATAATATCTTGTTATAAGTCTGATTACCTTCAATATAGTATCATTTCGAAGCTTAAAATGTGCTCATTCAAGTCATACCAAAAACTCACGATTTGACTCGAAGCTCCAACATGTTCATTTTGATGTGACGGGTCACATGTTTCTATGAGATAATACTACTACTACCACTAATAATAATAATCAATTTATATAGCGCCGTTTATCTAGGCAGCCTATTCCGTAGCCTTGACCAGGCTTCTAAAATCATTTAAAATAACGCAGTCCCATATTGTCCGTTAACCATCTGACGTTGCTAACACAATAACACGGAAATACCACCCTTCTTTATTAAGCTGAATATAGCGTGCTAAGACAAGTGAAATATGATTTACGAGCTGAGAGCTGTGTTGAACACGAAGCCTTGCACATTCTGCAATGCCAATCTAATGTTTCACCTTATAAAACCGATGAAAATCCAACAGTTGTTCGTGGGGGGTAATATTCCCAAATATGGCGAATATGTATTATTCATAAGGTATAACATCCAATCAGAAGAGACAAGCAGCCTTTGACCGGTAAACATCGTAAATATTCATTAAATTGCGCTATTACGACACTAGTGGAGGCGGGTCAACATGTTTATGCAATTAGCATAAATTACTTCACCAGTCATAACAGATTATACAAGGCTTTCGGGCGCAAGCGCCCTCAGTCGAACTTCGTTCTCCGCGATGGTATCTCAATGGCGATCACTACACAGTTTACATCGGGCTTCGCCCGGCGTGTTCAGTGAGTCTGATTGGTGGGTCAGTGAAGGGGGCGGCGGCTGATGAATTTTCGCTGTTCAGTTTGGATGCTTTTATCGCACTAAATAAATAAGCTTGTGGGACTTGTTATTATTTACTAATATCAGTATGCACAAGGAGTTTGGTATACAATACCCCGGACTACAACCCGATACAAATTTTAGAAAGCCTGATCAAGGCTACCTTTTTCGAGGCGCTTACCTGTTTACCTGTTTACCTGTAGTCTCGGGCACATAGGGAAGTCTTTTTAGCCTATAACGCCCATCCAATGTCATCATTACTTGACTGCAATAGAGTAATAGTTTAGTTAATTTTACATGTCACTTGTTCGAGAGTAGTTGACCCCATGTAGTCATATTTGCTAATATGCTTGTCAAGGAAGGAGTCAATTGCGTTCTTGAAGCTATTGGTTGTCTTCACTTCTACAGTATGCTCTGGGAGTTTGTTCCATAGGTTTACAATTCGCTGAGAAAAGCAGTTTTTTCTGATCCTTTCCTTGTTGCGGGTTTTTTGCACTTTGTAGCTGTGACCTCTCAGACTGTCAATTCTCCTTTCCATGTTGAAAAACTTGCTTGGTTGAACATCAGTGAAGCCATGCATAATACGGTACACTTGAATGAGGTCGCCTCTGAGCCGCCTGTATGCCAGTGATGGAAGGTTGAGCTTTCTCAATCGAGCTGAATAGGGAAGCTTTCTCAGGGTCGGTACGATTTTTGTAGCTCTACGTTGTACTTTTTCCAGATTATCTACATCGCCTTTCAGGTACGGACTCCAGATGCAGTTAGCGTATTCGAGATACGGTCTGATCATGGACTTGTAGATTATCTTGAACATTGTGATATCCATATGGTCAAAAGATCTTCTTGTGATTCCTACAACACGATTTGCTTTGTTGACTACTTCTCCAACATGCCTGGTAAAAGACAAAGATTTGTCAAACAGGACGCCAAGATCTTTTTTCTTCCTCCAGCTTTCCTAGCTCTCTTCTTTCAATTCCCTCTTTCATTGTATAATCATGTGTATCTCTTGGTTTGCCATAATGCATGACTCTGCATTTCTTAACATTAACCTTGAGCTGCCATTAGTTTGACCATTCTCCTAGTTTATCCAGGTCATCCTGAAGCTGATTACAATCATCTTCACTGTGAACTTGTGTGAAAATCTTTGTGTCATCTGCAAAAATCCTAACGAGGCTGGATAACATGTTGGGTAGGTCGTTAATAAAAATGATGAACAAAATGGGTCCAAGAACACTGCCTTGTGTGCATGTGGAATTCCACTCTTCACTGGTTTCCATGATGACTTCTGGCCGTTTACCGACACTCTCTGCTTTCTACCAAGGAGGAAGCTGTCAATTCACTTAATTAGGTTGCCATCAATACCATGCGCTTTCAGCTTTAGCAGTAGACGTACCGCATATCCTTTTTGGCATCAAGAGTCAACAGAGATCGTTCGAAACACGGAGAAGTGCCGTTTCACAGCTGTGGTGTTTACGATACGTACTCTGAAATTGAGGGTACAGATCATTCTCAGCGAGGTAGTGCTGGAGTTGCTCAATGGCTGCTTTCTCCGTAGCTTTGGATAAGAATTTCAGGTTCGAGATACTACGATAATTCTTGAATGATTCAGCATCGAGAGTGCACTTCTTAATTAGAGGAATAACCTCAGCAGTCTTGAATGTTGATGGGAAATGTCCAGAGGATAATGAGCAGTTTATGCTTTGCGTAATTGTGGGAAGGAGTTAATTTGCGCACTGCTTAAAGGCATATTATGTGATCTTTTCCAGAGGGCGCCCTCTATTCATGATTTTTTTTAGAAAGTAGATTTTCTTGCAGATTTACATTTCCGATCATAAATCATACATACATTCCAAGTTACAGAGCGATACGATTCCTAATTACCTCAAAATCATGGTTTTAGAGTGAATTTAGAGTGAAAAATATAAACTGTCGGGATTCCGACAGTTTATTTTCACTCTTAAACCATGATTTTGAAGTAATTAAGAATCGTATAGCCCTGTAACTTGGAATGTATGCATGATTTATGATCAGAAATGTTAATCTGCAAGAAAATCTGCTTTCTATTTTTTTTTCTATGTTGAGGGCGTTCCCTGGAAAGATCACATAATATACCTTTAACCAGCGATGTTGGCATCGGATCCAAGGGGCACGATTTGGAAGGCATTTTGTTCAGCAACTTGCATACTTCAACCTCAGACAAACAACGGAAATTGCTGAGACTATTTGATGTTAGTCTTTCAGAGTCTGGCAAATCACCTTGGGTTTTCACAGACTGGTCTAAGTTGCCATGCATTTTGTGCACTTTTTCTTCGAAGAAAGTGGCGAAGTTATCAGCTAAGATCTTTGGGGATTCGTGGACAGGAAGAATGTTAGCAGATTTCTAACACACATTCTATCCACCAGTTTGAACAACTGGCTCTGATCGCAGTCTAGAATATGTGATCTATGGTAGGATCCCTTTTCTTGCTCAAGAAGGTGTTTGTAGGCCACATAGATTACGTTCTTATTATTTTACTATAAATATACGCACTGCCCTCAATAGTCGAGAAATGGTAATAATTTTGTCGTAGATTACCACATCCGGGTAATTTGAGTGTAACGCTATGGGAAAACATACAATATCTTGATGGAATTTTTATGAAAAAATGCCGGACATTTCATCCATAAAATGCATAACACTTTGAAGAGTGGGACAAAGGCTACAGGCTGGCATACTTTGGGGATAGCATACCTTTTAAAAGGCCAGTCAGTAAGGTGGGGAACACCGATGTCATGCGAAATATGTGAAACTTCGTACTTGCAGATGGCATTTCTCAAAGAGAGTAGTTGTAATCACAGAATAATTAATTGTAGCTGATACAATGTGTTTCTAGCGTTCCATCGACATAAAATATGTGGTATTTACCAGCCAAATAATGTGTTAAAAAAGCAAACCAAGGTATACCTTTAGATTTGACCTTTAGTAGGGGATGTACAGCAATGTACAGCTATGCACAGTCTCACGTTAAACTATAGGGGCATGTACATTCCTATGCACTTCATATGTATTTGTAGTTGGCGCGCATATTTAGTCTGCGTGCAAGGGTCCCATTGTCATATCGATTGGCTGATATTTACAATAGCATCTGAGACTAATAAAGAGATAAGAAGCACGGTACAGCTGTTCATCGCTGTACACAAGGTCCGATGCGGATATTGTTTAGTCAATTAATCGCCAATCGATTATCATCATTCAGTTTAATTTGTAGCACGACCTCATTATTTGAGTAAGCGCGCTATTTGAATCCAGTATTATCCACACGTTCATTACACTTTTTAAATAACCTGAACGCACTTTAGCATGGGATGGCTACCGACATACAGAACGTGATAGATTTCTAAAATGAATATACATTTATATCGCTATATTTTTGGCATTTCAGAAGAGATATGACAATTAAAACCTATTGGGTACATTCATGGGCATATACACAAGGTATTATGATAACAAAGTTCATGGTAATGTGTTTATATTTAACATGACTTGAGAAACATATGTTATACTTTAATTCATAAACAAGTTCTCCAGGCCCGTAACCAGGTGGGGCGGGGCTGGAGAGGGGGGGGGGTGTACCTTTTTTGTACCAATGTACTTTTTTTGGTACTAATGTTCCTTTTTTGTGAAAACGCCCCACCTCCACCCCCCCTATTTTCCGAACCCCCCCCCCTTTCAAAGCATTTTTCGGACCGTTTTAGACCCCCCCCCCACCCCGCCCCCCCCCCCCCCCCCCCCACCGTTCTCAAAATAGTGTGAGTTGACTAAACAAAAGGGGGGACAACCTTTTACGATTTTTTGGGGTACCAATGTACCTTTTCAATAAAATACGCCCCCCTCCCTAAAAGAATCCTGCTTTACGGGCCTGAGTTCTTCAAAACATCACTTTTTTTTAGTTTAATTCATAATGACAGTCAGTCGTTAGCGCGATCACTAATGAGAGAGATGAGCTCTTTCTGTTATGAGGATCCCGTAGATTCTCGTAGTTATATTGGTTTTGCGCAGCAAACCAATATACTGTTATCCTCATTTTCTTTCTTTCTTATATTAGTCGAGAAACGACTAATATACTGTATTCTAACTGTTTCTTTCTTCTTCTTTCTTCTTCTTCTTCTTTCTTCTTCTTCCGCCATGGGACCTATAGCTCCGTAACCATTGAGCCGATTTTGACCATATTTGGTCATAAGTACCCTTATGTGCACCACTACTCAGGTTGTAAAGCATAAGGGGTCAAAGGTCACACAAGGGTAACTAGGGGTCAAAACGTGATTTTCACTTAAAACGCATTTGCAATTTATTGAAATGACCTAGGATCTTGAGAATTGGCCAACATATTCCTTTTGACCGTTCGCATATATAATAGTTCGGTTTTTTAAATCGAAAAATGTTTGGGGTTACTAGGGGTCAAAATGTAAATTTTACTCCATTTACTCAAAACCCTACTTGTCCGAGGGAAAATGACTGATGATACTCAGAATTGGTCAAAAGATTCCTTGGATCCATGTACATATAGGGTGCTTCTCCACTAAAAGTGAAATGTCAAACGGGGTCACTAGGGGTCATTGAACTTTACAAGGGAAAAATATAAGGCATGCTCCGATTTTGACCGAGTTTCTTTTATTTTGTGGGCATTGATGAGACAAGAACAAAAGTCAATCATACCGTTAAGGTCAAAGGTCAAGAAAGGTCCCATGGGGTCAAAATGTACATTTTCACTCCGCGCACTCAAAATACTACTTGTCCGAGACGAAATGACCGATGATTGTCAGAATTTGTCAAAAGATTCCTCTTATCCATGTTCATATAGGGTGCTTCTCCATTAAAAGTGACATGTCAAACGGGGTCACTAGGGGTCATTGAACTATACAGGTGTAAAACTGAAGACATGCTCTAATTTTGACCGGACTACTTTATTCTTGTGCGCATTGATAAGCCAAGAAAAAAAGTTAACAATAAGTTTGGGGTCAAAGGTCAAGAAAAGGTCATTAGGGTTCAAAATGTATTTTTTTAACTACTTCAGGGCTGAAATTTATAAAAACAATTATCAAATATAGTACAACTTAAGGTTATTGCCCTTTGACAACATATAGCAAGGTCAAAGGTCAAAGCCCTCGACTAATATCCGTGATCTAAGATCACAATTATCTCTAGTTTCTTCTTTCTTCTTCCAACGCATGCTACTTCTCCTACAGTTTACATGTCACAATCGCCACAATTGGTCAAATGGTTCCTTATGATCATGTGCATATAGGGTCTCCTGCGATTAAAATTCACATGTCATATGGGGTCACTAGGGGTCATTGAACTTTACACGCATAAAAGTTAAGACATTGTCCGATTTGGACCAAACTTTGACATCTTGTTTGATTTGATAAGCCAAGAAAATAAGTCAATCATTTGAATTAGGTCAAAGGTCAACAAGGGGTCACTAGAGGTCAAAACGTGAATATCCTTAAAAACGCTACTTCTCCTACAGTTTACATGTCACAATCGCCACAATTGGTCAAATGGTTCCTTATGATCATGTGCATATAGGGTCTCCTGCGATTAAAATTCACATGTCATATGGGGTCACTAGGGGTCATTGAACTTTACAGGCATAAAAGTTAAGACATTGTCCGATTTGGACCAAACTTTGACATCTTGTTTGATTTGATAAGCCAAGAAAATAAGTCAATCATTTGAATTAGGTCAAAGGTCAACAAGGGGTCACTAGAGGTCAAAACGTGAATATCCTTAAAAACGCTACTTCTCCTACAGTTTACATGTTACAATCACCATACTTGGTCAAATGATTCCTTATGACCATGTGCATATAGGGTCTCCTGCGATTAAAATTCACATGTCATATGGGGTCACTAGGGGTCATTGAACTTTACAGGCATAAAAGTTAAGACATTGTCCGATTTGGACCAAACTTTGACATCTTGTTTGATTTGATGAGCCAAGAAAATAAGTCAATCATTTGAATTAGGTCAAAGGTCAACAAGGGGTCACTAGAGGTCAAAATGTGAAATGATGTCATATCACAGGAATTATTTTTCCAGCTTGGGAATACAAGATACCCAAATTCAACAACGCAATAGTGAAACAGTGATCGGGATTACCCCCGACGCATGGGGTAACCCCGAACGATGCCATTTTCTTATATTGGCTATAACTTCATAACTATAGATGATCTAGTAATAAAAACGTGTGACTAGTTAGAGATTCACTAGTACTTTGTGGTCATAACTTTATCTCGGTAAAAGTCTTCTTTACCCTGTAAATACAGGCCTCTAAAGATAGCCGTTCGCCATTACCCCACTCTCCCCTATGTAGGACTTACTTATATTTTAAATTTATTATATTGGTTTTGCGCAGCAAACCAATATACTGTTATCCTCATTTTCTTTCTTTATTATATTGGTTTTGCGCAGCAAACCAATATACTGTTATCCTCATTTTCTTTCTTCTTTCTTTCTTTCTTCTTTCTTCCAACGCATGCTACTTCTCCTACAGTTTACATGTCACAATCGCCATAATTGGTCAAATGGTTCCTTATGACCATGTGCATATAGGGTCTCCTGCGATTAAAATTCACATGTCATATGGGGTCACTAGGGGTCATTGAACTTTACAGGCATAAAAGTTAAGACATTGTCCGATTTGGACCAAACTTTGACATCTTGTTTGATTTGATGAGCCAAGAAAATAAGTCAATCATTTGAATTAGGTCAAAGGTCAACAAGGGGTCACTAGAGGTCAAAACGTGAATATCCTTAAAAACGCTACTTCTCCTACAGTTTACATGTCACAATCGCCACAATTGGTCAAATGGTTCCTTATGATCATGTGCATATAGGGTCTCCTGCGATTAAAATTCACATGTCATATGGGGTCACTAGGGGTCATTGAACTTTACAGGCATAAAAGTTAAGACATTGTCCGATTTGGACCAAACTTTGACATCTTGTTTGATTTGATGAGCCAAGAAAATAAGTCAATCATTTGAATTAGGTCAAAGGTCAACAAGGGGTCACTAGAGGTCAAAATGTGAATATCCTTAAAAACGCTACTCCTCCTACAGATTACATGTTACAATCGCCACAATTAGTCAAATGATTTCTTATGACCATGTGCATATAGGGTCTCCTGCTATTAAAATTCACATGTCATATGGGGTCACTAGGGGTCATTGAACTTTACAGGCATAAAAGTTAAGACATTGTCCGATTTTGACTGAACTTTGACATCTTGTTTGGTTTGATGAGCCAAGAAAATAAGTCAACCATTTGAATTAGTTCAAAGGTCAACAAGGGGTCACTAGAGGTCAAAATGTGAATATCCTTAAAAACGCTACTCCTCCTACAGTTTACATGTTACAATCGCCACAATTAGTCAAATGATTCCTTATGACCATGTGCACATAGGGTCTCCTGCTATTAAAATTCACATGTCATATGGGGTCACTAGGGGTCATTGAACTTTACAGGCGTAAAAGTTAAGACATTGTCCGATTTGGACCGGACTTGTTTTATCTTGTTTGGTTTGATGAGCCAAGAAAATATGTCCATCAGTACAATTAGGTCAAAGGTCAACAAGGGGTCACTAGAGGTCAAAATGTGAATATTCAGTTATTTCACGTAAACAGCTATTAAAATTAACATGTCATATGGGGTCACAAGGGGTCAATGACCGCTTGTCAGATTTTCAATGTACATCTGGTGACTAACTAACAATCACTATATCCACGGACAGTCTGACGATTATGAACAACAACTGCAACTACCGTATACAGTCTCGTGGCTAATAAACACTCATTACACCTATCTACAGTGTAGAGGTTAATAAATAAATAGTCAGGAACAACTGGATTTATTTTAAAATTGTATACAATAACACGTTTGTAATCTAAGTCTTTTTATGTTCTATGATTGGTCACGCATTGTATTTTATGTAAGTTATTAACAAGTTTAATTGAAAATAAAACAATTTCTTAATTAAAAAATGCTTCTAGGGTCACTAAGGGTCATTGACCTATTGTAATTATTTAACAAAACCAATATTCGTGCTTCTCGAAGCACAAGTCCTGTCTAGTTCATTCTGTTATAGTCGGGCGGCGGCTCCCATAGACACTGTACTTAAGCGTGGCACCCCCTCTTGCTCACGATGTAAATGTAACCAAAACAAGTTTATTGAATCTTGTAATTATTATCAGGAATCGCTAGTGGTGTGAGATTTGTTGTAGTGTCATATTTTTAAAGAAATAATGAATCTCAGCCGGTTATTTTGTAAAATAATTTCGCTGAATATAGTACATTGCTATAATATGTCATCGATCCATTGACTACGGAAAAATCAACGTATTTTTACGATGGCGTTGCTATCCACAATCAACGTCACTAACCTTAGCTGTACACAAAATCCCTTTTTTAGTTTGCGTCTAATGTATTTTGTATAGGCCAATGTTAAAATGTAGCAATAAACAACATTAAAAGTCCACAATCTTGCTGGAAAAATTATCGTATACACTTTATTTGAGACCATACATATATTTTTAAGACCTTTTGATAGAAAGATATGTGGAGGGGTTCGTCATAGTATTTTCATACTATTAAACACGCTCCCTCCTAATCTAAAAATTGAATCATCCCGATAAACATTAAATGTTCGTCTTGATATAAAGAAATCTTTTATTTATTTAAGTAATATAAATCCCAATGATTCAAATGAATACTCGATATATACTGCTCACAAAAAGTATCGAAACACTTAGAAATGATCCAATACATAACGGCTTGAAAGGGTAGGCATTAATCGAAGCATATAACCAAGTGCATAATTTTGTTCTGCGTATTTTGACACCTCGATCGTTGAGATACGATGTTGCGGAGCGGAGTTATTGTCATTTCAATGATTGTGGGTCCAGTTTCAAAAATGACACTCGTCTCTATTGAAAAGTACGAATCTGATAATTCTAAACAGTAGTGCAAACCTCTTTCTATAGGATGATTGTCACTTTTGAAACTGGACCCACGACCATTGAAATGACAATAACCCCGCTCCGCAACATCGTATCTCATCGATCGAGGTGTCAAAATACGCAGAACAAAATTATGCACTTGTTTATTTGCTTCAATTAATGCATACCCTTTCGAGCCGTTATATATTGGATCATTTCTAAGTGTTTCGATACTTTTTGTGAGCAGTTTATAATACAAGGCAGTCAAATTAATTCCTGACATAACAATGTTCAAAAAGGTAAATTATATAAATTATATAATATTATAAATTATATTGCACAGATAAATGAGAGTGTGTGAGTCACCTCAATCATTAGATCATTATACTGTAAAGCTTCAGGTGAAACTGTTTTTGGTAATTTTGCATTAGTTACATACACATACTACACACTGATTGATTACAAATATCAATAGTTAAAAAATATATTTCCAACTTATACCGTATTAATAGGCCTACACCGGCGCCAGTAGTACTATAGAAGACGGTCTGCGTCGTGTTCTTTTAAGAGGTGTGCACGTTAGTATAGTGATCACCCAGTACCATATGATCATTGTATCATTGTGATATTCATTGTGATATCAATGTACCCATTTAAATCCATTATGATATCAATGTACCCATTTAATAACAGCAGGTACAGGTAGTATTCTGATACTAATCTTATTTTCTGTAGCTGATCGGCAGATCTAAAGGTCTTAAAAATATATGAATAGTCTCAAATAAAGTGTATATATGTTTATTATATACGATAATTATTTCAGCTAGATTGTGGACCTTTAATGTTGTTTATTGCAACATTTTAACATTGGCCTATACAAAATACATTGGACGCAAACTAAAAAGGGATTTTGTGTACAGCTAAGGTTAGTGACTTTGATTGTGGATGGCAACGCCACCGTGAAAATACGTTGATGTTTCCGTAGTCAGTGGATCGATGACATATTATAGCAATGTACTATATTCAGCGAAATTATTTTACAAAATAACCGGCTGAGATTCATTATTTCTTTAAAAATATGACACTACAACAAATCTCACACCCCTAGCGATTCCTGATAATAATTATAAGTTTCAATAAACTTGTTTTGGTTACATTTACATCGTGAGCAAGAGGGGGTGCCACGCTTAAGTACAGTGTCATGGATGTAATCGTCTACCTCCAGAGTATATTACTGCATTATTTCCAAGATGTTTCACATTTTAATGTCGGGAACCTTATAACCTTTGACGAGTTTACATTTTACAAATGTGTTATTTTTTCTTTGGGAGAAATTTGCTATCAAACACGATGATAATATGTGGTAATTGTGCCGGTTTATCGAAAGGCAGGAAATACTGTTATTATATAAGAAATATGTTGTTATATCCATTATCCTTTTTATTACCTGGAGTTCATGGGTTATTTAAACCATAGTTCACATTTGAGCCCATTAGACAATACCATGACGAAATGAGAAGGGTTTGAAATAAGCCGCTCCTAAACTAATTAGTATGCACAGCCAATCAGAGTGCACGGCTGTTTGATCCCACATAACTTGTCCGTTTTATTCTGAGAACACCGTAACTTGCTGGCCCGGTTCTGGTTTTAACTTATTCAATTACCTGAATATACTGGTCATCTTTGGTAGACATTTCCAGATCATTTTGTTGGTCCATTTCTGAGAAATAGTGCTTTGCATATTATTATTTACTATAATAGCGCCCTCATCGGCCACATTTCCCATAGAGTTACATGTAAAATGTGTGTAAAGTAGAAAATGCCGATAATTTAAAAATGGCTCGAACAATTTTCGTGACATTTTCACCGTATACTCGTATTCATTAGCGCTACCTAAATCAGGTCAAACCATAACTGGGCCACTGTGTTATCTTTTTTTATTCCATAATTTTAATTATAAATCGGACAGTCAAACAGCCGTGAGTGCGTGTCTTCCGCAAGAAATCGTGCATATTTCATTTCACAGTGAACGCTTTTTGTGTGTGCTAACGACTGACTGATGAATCTAAATGCAAACTATGATATTTGGTTATCACAATACATCGTCATGTTCAAGAATGTACCCAATAGGTTTTAATTGGCATATCAAGGTCTGTGAGTCGGTCACCATCCCGTACTAAAGGACATTAAGAATAGTGTAATTTACACGTGTGGAAAACACTGGATCAAAAATAGCGCGCTGCTACTCAAAGGATGAGTTCGTGATACAGATTAAACTGCATGATGATTAAATCGATGGGCCATCAACTATAACAATGTCGCATCGGACCATGGATCGCTGCACATGGCAGGTATCAATGGGCGCTTCTTATCTCTTCAGATAGCATATGTACACACTCTTACAGACTCAATACCTCCGTGAGCAACCAATTAACATAGAGGTTAACCTTTGGTGACACGCTTGTATGTTGTTGACAAGTGTTTATACAGGGTGAATCAAAAACAATTGTGCACGATTTGAAGCGGCCATTTGACCTTGATGCGTGCATGAACCATGGAATTTTTGTTGTTTATATAAAGCCTGGTTAATCCAGTTTATCCTCCCAAAGTATGACAGTAATCGACTTAAAAATAAGCAATCTGTGGCAAGTTTCGTAAACTGACCGCGTTTTTCGCCATTCCAATGGGATTTACACACAGTAAAATTGGTTTTGCGAAAATTGTCATTATTATCACATTAATTGTCAAAAAATTTCCTGTAAAATCATTCTTTCACTCTGGGATAAGTAATTAATAGTCTGATACTGAGTTGTCAAATGAAAAGGCAAATTTGAATACAAGCATCACCTGCTACAGATCAAGAAGGCAAGAAGTCTTCAAGAAGTGGAGGCACGTGTCAGAGCCGAAGTGACAGGCTACACCGCAACAGGGGAATGGTTAGACGAGCTGTTCGCAACATGTTGGACAGAGCACACACATGTCTTCAGCAAAATGGTGGCCATGTCGAAGGAAGGCTTCATTAACAAAACATAATATCAGCAAACAACTAAATGATTTCTATTTTGAATTGCAAGGAAGCTAACATTTTATTGTATGCCTTAAAAAACATCTTTAGCAGAAGACCGCAACTCATACCGTGTGAACCTAAAGGCAAAATGTGAATGACTTTTCAGTGCAATTATCAAGAAACAAAGTGTCTTCAGAACAGTTCATCTGTGCAATATTTTTAGTTTGTGAAGCATCATTTATTTCTACTATGTTTTAACACCTTTGGCTCATTTAATATACCAGGAACCTGTAATAAATTACAGGCACAACAATGGCTTTCTTGTACACTCTCACTCCATATCATCATGCTGTTGCAATATTCATGTCTTAACTGTGTAAATCCCATTGGAATGGCGAAAATGCGGACTGTTTACAAAACATGGTACAGTTTGCTTATTTTTAGTCGATTACTTTCATTTTGGGGAGGATAAACTAGATTTACAACACTTTATATAGACAACAAAAAATTCATGGTTCAATGCACGCATCAAGGTCAAATGGCCGTTTCAAATCGTGCACAACTTTTTTTGATTCACCCTGTATAACATTGGTGTCAATCAAATATGTTGGAGACTTTCAATAACTGTTTAAGGGCGATAGAGGGCAGGGGGCACAATTTATACTTCTAATCTATGTGCCATACGTATCTCTAAATGCCCCTTTAAATGATCCCTTGTGGTCCTTTAAATGATCCCTTGTGGTCCTTTTAATGATCCCTTGTGGTCCTTATATGATCACTTGTGGTCATTGAATGATCACTCGTTGTCATTAAATAACTTATGTCTTTAAATTATCACATGGATGGTAATGATCTTATGTCAAGAATATATTTAGTCAGACAGTTCAGTCATCTGTGGTTCAACAGTGTCTATTGGTGTTCCATTTGAATGATTTCGATGTTAAATCCGTACTCAAGCGGTGAACCAAAGAAAATAAGTATAGGCTACCATACAAACCGGTGTCTACTCCAATAGGGGTGTATAGGATGCTCTCAGATTGGTGCCAAGGAATATTTCAGGTATTTCAAGATGGCATACAGTGGCCATCTTAGATTAAGAGGTCAGAGTCACCCCTAAACATCACAATGACTCCTCTATTGGATTTGTAATACCAGAATTAGTGGGAAATGACACCGCATTCATCTTTTTAGCTCACCAGGATTGTAACAACGAATTTGACCGATTAGCAGTATTCCAGTATGCTAAATAAATTATACATTCAAGTTGATATTATACTCAAGAGTATAATATTGCTTACAAGCTTATTTATACGCGCTAATTCCGTATTATATTTAAATAACATCCATTGGTTTTTTTAATTTTCAGTATAAAATCGTGCTATTATATCCCATATAATACGGAGAGGAAAAAAGTATTTATTTTGAGGGTACTTTTTGTTTCCGTTGTCCAACATTTCTCTCTGGCTTTGACCACTACTGACTGAAAAAGATATCAATTATCATTTACTTCAAATGTTCAGCCATGATTCAGATCATCATGACAAATGTCATGGGGATGACATTCATATGCGATGTTAAGGAGGTAGAACTTAGTGAATGACACTTATACGTTGCAGACAGACAATGTTCTATTTGTCTAAAGCATGACATTATTATCTAAATCAAAAGTTAAAAAGAAAGGGACTTTTTAATGTTTACCAATTTTGAAAAGAAACTCCACCCCAATGTGAAAAAGAAGTATAAGCCAGTGCTAATTATCCAAGACCACTTCTTTACACATTTAACTGTCCCTAAAAATGAGCCTGGCCAATGTAGAAAGCTTTGGATTACTCATACAGCGTGTTTTTACTAAAGAAAAAAAGCAGGCATATGACTGCTAACGGATTAAAAGACAACAGAATTTAATCCGTTAGCAGTCATATGCCTGCTTTTTTTCTTCAGTAAAAACACGCTGATAGTAGTATAAGAGGTGGGTCATCCCAGAAATTTGACTTTTTCTGGGACAGAAATATGGCCCAAAATCCGAAATTTGGAATCAAAAACAAATACTAATAAATACAAATCTATGCTCGGAAAAACCACAATTTTTTTTTCAGTAGCCAGAGTCAAAGTCAGGCCATCGAGGTATATGAGAGGATGTTGTAATAAGGGCGTTAATCGTTTCTTCACACATAGCTACTCTATCGAGGTGATGTCTGAATGTCGTTAGGTTAAGGCGTGTGAAATAGGTAAGGGGTATGGCTGTGAAAGAAAGATTCTGAGGATGTAATTGATGCCATTAGCGCTTAATCGGGTTAATAAGTGAGTTAAGGTAAGCAACTTGGGGAAAAGGGAGGGGGGTGTTTATCGTACCATGTTTTTTCTCAGACTCAGCCAGCGTAGGTGTCGGAGGATAGGGCTTTATCTTCGCGGGTTAAGCTAAAGATGGTTTTGGACAAAGAAGTTCTCAGGCTCCCGCAGCATAGGCGTTGGAAAACTAGGCTTTATCTTCGCGGGAGGGGGGGAGTGTTAATTTAAGGGCTGTATGAGTTGAATCGGCCGTTTGTTTATTCGTACCAATTAGGAGCGTTGTGATTGACAGTAATGGTTCTCTATATAATTGGGGGCCTACCCCCAACCATCTTTACTTTCACCATTTCACCCGTCTACACGCATCAGCTCTTCTTTACTATTACCACTACACGTTTATTTTAGTTTAAAGCTTCATTTAAGAACCATTCGTTAACTCTAACATGGCTTTTAATTCAACACAGTTCCACGTATTTGAATGCACGGAATGCTTTGCAATATTATCTTATGCAAAAGCTAACCACGCCTGTCCGTGTGACGAATATGACGATGGCTTTGTTGATGAGCCAGGTCTAATGTTAACTTTTTTCGAACAACTATATAGATCAAGCTAAGCAAGATAGAGGAACGCGGGTGATATATCACTATTCGACTTAGCATCAGCTTTGAGCTGTCCGTTATTTAAGGACAGCCCTAGTATTAAAACTAAAAACAGAACATTATCCATAATTACTAACAAACCCTAAACCACCATTATTTGCAATGATTTCAACATTTATTCCCCAAATATGAAAACATCCTCAAATGTGTACATATAAATTCAACTCGGGAAAAGGGTGTTTATTGAATAAAATATTTCTCAGGCTCGGACAGCATTATCTTCGCGGGTGGTGCCAAATTGTTATTCGCACCAATTAGGCCTATGTAGCAGCCGTGAAACAAAGGGGGTGTTATTACGATTGACAGGATGGTTCTCTATACAATTGGGGGCCTACCCCAACCATCTTTACTTTCACCGGTGGCAAGCATTCTACACGCATACACATACTCCCCAACACATCCGCTCTTTTACCCAGACATCGCGTCGTTTTCAATATTGTCAACGCTGCACCCTGATGGCCTATTCAGCCGCTGCTCCTATCGTTCGTCCAAATCCTTTGGATTCGCTACCGAAAAGAACGAGTATCATTAACAGACCCTCTGAAAACATACCGGTAGCGAAAGTCGATCCGTACACACTGGCGACTTACGTGAAGGATCTTTGGAACTATATAAATGAATGTGGTCACGCTATAAGTGAGGAGAAACGCGGGTGATATATCACTATTCGACTTAGCAGCAGCTTTGGGCTGTCCGGCATTTAAGGACAGCCCTAGTATAAAAAACAAAACGGAACATTCTCCATGCCTACTAATAAACCCAAAACCGACATTATCGGCAATGATTTTAACATTATTCCCCAATCTATTATTGTAAAGTGTATGTATGGGGTGGTGGTGGTAATTAGGCGTTAATCGTTTCTTCACACTCATTATTAAATTTACCCTGTACCTATTATACTTTTGAACACGCGTAAGTATAAATACAATATTTATATATACTTTTTTCTTTCTTGTTTTATTTACTTTCTCATAAACTCAACATTTGAAACGCTTCGGCAAGATCACGTCGTCCACCAAGGAATGACGCTACTAGTAAACAAGATAGTACGGATCCAGCCAAGAGTACTATACGATACCTAATTACGTTACAATAAATGCACACACGACGAAATCAGTTAACCATTAATTAAAGAAGTTAAATTATAACTATAACATTAATATTACAAGGCCTAATATTCTCTATCGGATCGTTTCGTCTTATTCGTAATATTTCAATCTCCATCGTCTTCCTCGGTATCTTCATCTTCATCTTGTTCGAACAATGCTTTAAATTTCCCTCGGTATTTAGGTATAACTCTGTCCAAGGCTTTGTTGACGTCCATGCCTTTATCCATTTTCTCTTCGAAATCATCTAACACTTTTTGATGAGTATCGTCGTCTTTCACGCTTAGGTAACTAGACAAAAAATCCTTATAGTTGTTGAAAAAGCTTCTCTTGACGCCCACAAAGTCTTTCTATCGGCCTTTCCTTTAGCTTGATCTTCACTCATACCCTCATTGACATATTTGTCATACTTTGCGTTCCACATCTCCCCGGTCGTTTCTTTAGCCTCTTCTAACCAGTCTCGATAGGCGATATTGTCTTCAAGCTCGGAACTAGATTCATCTTCTCGCGATAACTCGGCATCTTCGCTTTCGGATTCAGACTCTACTTCCTCCGAATCGTTGTCTGCGTCCTGAGAAGATTCGCTTTCGGTATCTTCAGACATTTCATACCCGGTATTACTCGAGCCATCCGTTTCTTCCATAGTAGACCCTTCCTCAGAGTGTTTGTTTTCCACGTGTCGCCTTAAATTAACCTCCGACTAAAGCTTTTGTCACACGCGCGACAAGCGTAGGGATTTTACTTACTTATTTTACTCATTTTACTCTTCTCGATGCGCACGTACTCTTATCTTTATGGGTTGATCGAAGGAGGTGCCTATAGGTTGATTTAACAGCCATTCATAAGTGCAGGGGGTTCATTTAAAGAAATATAATATTCGATTACAAATAAAAATGATTAGATTATATAGTAAATTACCGGTTTTATTCTTAAATACCGCTAATCTACGAGTCCAGACACGTTGCCACGGGTTCATTAACGTTGTTTACTATTTGTTACGGAGTTATTAGATCCTAGTCGTTGTTTTTTCGCCCCAATTAGTTATTTTTAAATTAATGATGTCACGATGTCAAAAAAAAAAAAAACTTACCCCCTCTCTCTATAATTGTGTATATATATGACCCAGCGTGGTTTATAAACTAACTATTTACAGTAATCCGTCTAAATCACCGGATCGTTAAGTTTCTCTAAAGTTATGGCTACAATCTATGGCGTGGATGAAGCTGGTATTTGGGACACGTCTTATCATTGCGGAAAGAAACCGTTTCAAGATTTCTTTGAACGTTTGAGAAGAGATCGAAAGAAAACACGGTCGAGTCTTCCGACTGTATATTGGTCAGCGAGTATAGCAATCAGATCCGTCTGACAGTAACATTGAATGACTTAGGCACGGAAGAAGAAGAAGCAGAAGAAGAAGAAGAAAGAAGAAGAAGAAGATGAAGAAGAAGAAGAAGAAGAAGAAGAAGAAGAAGAAGAAGAAGAAGAAGAAGAAGAAGAAGAAGAAGAAGAAGAAGAAGAAGAAGAAGAAGAAGAAGAAGAAGAAGAAGAAGAAGAAGAAGAAGAAGAAGAAGAAGAAGAAGAAGAAGAAGAAGAAGAAGAAGAAGAAGAAGAAGAAGAAGAAGAAGAAGAAGAAGAAGAAGAAGAAGAAGAAGAAGAAGGAGGAGAAGAAGAAGAAGAAGAAGAAGAAGAAAGAAGAAGAAGAAGAAGAAGAAGAAGAAGAAGAAGAAGAAGAAGAAGAAGAAGAAGAAGAAGAAGAAGAAGAAGAAGAAGAAGAAGAAGAAGAAGAAGAAGAAGAAGAAGAAGAAGAAGAAGAGGAAGAGGAAGAGGAAGAGGAAGAAGAGGAAGGAAGAGGAAGAGAAGAAGAAGAAGAAAAGAAGAAGAAGAAGAAGAAGAAGAAGAAGAAGAAGAAGAAGAAGAAGAAGAAGAAGAAGAAGAAGAAGAAGAAGAAGAAGAAGAAGAAGAAGAAGAAGAAGAAGAAGAAGAAGAAGAAGAAGAAGAAGAAGAAGAAGAAGAAGAAGAAGAAGAAGAAGAAGAAGAAGAAGAAGAAGAAGAAGAAGAAGAAGAAGAAGAAGAAGAAGAAGAAGAAGAAGAAGAAGAAGAAGAAGAAGAAGAAGAAGAAGAAGAAGAAGAAGAAGAAGAAGAAGAAGAAGAAGAAGAAGAAGAAGAAGAAGAGGAGGTATTGGACGTAATACCCGGTGAGACATTAGAACATCAAGGAGAGGATGTCGAGATATTTGATGACTCTATCGAGGAAATATCAAGGGATTCCGTTATAGTCTTAAACTAAAAACACAGCTATGACGACTCTGTTAAGAGCGGGGGCAAGTCGGAACAAGTTGCTAGAATACATCCATGACGTCGCATACGGTCAAGTAGCGACAAGTTTGAACCTCCCAAATATACAACGTGACGTCAGTGCCCCCATCGAGCAATGACGTAACGACCGACCAATGGAGATCGCGTACCTAATGGGGCGAAGAAGCAGGCGGCATTGTTCGAGAGTATACTAGAGGCGTAGATGTACATCATTCCATCGAAGCGAAGCTTGCATAAACATTGTACCTACATGTCTTATAGCTATCGCACTGTGTTAGAAAACGTGAACGAAATGGATGCCTGGTTTAAATCGGTGGAATTTCAGAACTTAGAACGTCTAAGTCAAGTACATATACGCTCAATGTCTTACTGAGGAAGCGAACAAACTGTTACAAAATAGATGCAACGGTTATCAAACGGATCACCATAGTCAGCTGAATCATATATGCATCGACCCCCAACCAGCCTTGAACCCTTTCATCTTGTACATGTACGCTGAGGTGTTGGAGACGATAGATCTCGCCCGCGTGGAATCGACGTATCATAGGTCCAGAAAGATATTAAACTGGGGGTACGGAAACAGCGCACCTCGGCAAGATTACAGTTGGCATATTAAAAAGTGTGTCAGTGTATGGTACTTCAGTGAATTTGCTAGCATCGAGTCCGATCTAACGGTGGACGATAACATATCGGAAGCAGTGAAGCAAGCGCGGATGGATCTGGGGGTCGATCAGTCGTCCGAACTTGCCTAGTCGCTACAGCTACACGATGATGATGACCCTCTAATTCCTGATTCCGATGGACCCTTCTGGAAACCACCCCCATGACGTCATCGTCTAAAAATATAACCTATGGTTCGAGCGAGTCTGGACAAGTCGATGATGTCATCGATTAGTCGATGACACGAGGCGACGATCAATATAAACGTTATAGTAAGTGTGTAATCTGCTAGGAGTCATCTTTGTTAAACATTATGGCATCGGCAAGAGACCTACTCGCGGACGAAGCTGACGCCTTGGAAAGAAAGCGAGAGAGAGCAGTAACAAACTATGTGCTAGCCACTATGGTTGTTGAAAAGGCTACGGATTATATAAGTATAATGTTCCGGTTGTACCGGATTCAAGCCCCTCGCGGAAGAACATGTATTTCTGCCGACCCGAGTGAGGATTATTATATTTGTACTTTTTACACACACGCCTGTTAGAGTCCTGTTAGATAAAGACAATGTTCTGAACATGGTTTACCTTAGCCTCGAGAATGCGGATATAGCTTTTGACTACGACGCTCCGTATGTTGAAGATTTATGCGACATACTACAATCGTGGCAACGGGTATACGACGTTAGAGCAACCCCTCACAATCACTCGGGACATACAGAAAGCGGCATGGCAAAGTGATGAGTGAATATCGCCAAGCTCAGAGCAATTGACATTAAATAATCGCCGTACTTTAAAGGCTATTCTGAATGACTCGATTCAAGATCCTCCTTAGTAAAGGAGACGGAGCGGCATTATCCAACGATCTGTATGCCTAAAGCTTATAACTTATTTAAGGATACGCAAACTTCCGAGCAACAAAAAAACCCGGACCCGTGCCTGTGCATTAATGACGCGTGTAGCCGATATGTATCGGTATATGGACCATAAAAGATCGCGGCTAAAAGTATACGAAGATTGTATCGACGGTACGAGTTATCTGAATGATTATGATTGGACCGAACTGACGATCTCTACGCGTCATTCCTTGGTGGGACGACGTGGATCTTGCCGAAGCGTTTCAAATGTTGAGTTTATGAGAAAGTAAATAAAACAAGAAAGAAAAAAGTATATATAAATATTGTATTTGTACTTACGCGTGTTCAAAAGTATAATAGGTACAAGGTACATTTAATAATGAGTGTGAAGAAACGATTAACGCCTAATTACCACCACCACCCATACATACATACACTTTACAATAATAGATTGGGGAATAATGTTAAAATCATAGCCGATAATGTCGATTTTGGGTTTATTAGTAGGCATGGAGAATGTTCCGTTTTGTTTTTTATACTAGGGCTGTCCTTAAATGCCAGACAGCCCAAAGCTGCTGCTAAGTCGAATAGTGATATATCACCCGCGTTTCTCCTCACTTATAGCGTGACCACATTCATTTTTACAGTTTCAAAGATCCTTCACGTAAGTCGCCAGTGTGTACGGAGCGACTTTCGCTACCGGTATGTTTTCAGAGGGTCTGTTAATGATATTCGTTCTTTTCGGTAGCGAATCCAAAGGATTTGGACGAGCGATAGGATCAGCGGCTGAATAGGCCATCAGGGTGCAGCGTTGACAATATTGAAAAAGATGCGATGTCTGGTTAAAAGAGCGGATGTGTTGGGGAGTATGTGTATGCGTGTAGAATGCTTGCCACCGGTGAAAGTAAAGAAGGTTGGGGGTAGGCCCCAATTATATAGAGAACCATCCTGTCAATCGTAATAACACCCCCTTTGTTTCACGGCTGCTACATAGGCCTAATTGGTGCGAATAAACAATTTGGCACCACCCGCGAAGATAATGCTGTCCGAGCCTGAGAAATATTTTATTCAATAAACACCCTTTTCCCGAGTTGAATTTATATGTACACATTTGAGGATGTTTTCATATTTGGGGAATAAATGTTGAAATCATTGCAAATAATGGTGGTTTAGGGTTTGTTAGTAATTATGGATAATGTTCTGTTTTTAGTTTTAATACTAGGGCTGTCCTTAAATAGCGGACAGCCCAAAGCTGATGCTAAGTCGAATAGTGATATATCACCCGCGTTCCTCTATCTTGCTTAGCTTGATCTAGTTGTTCGAAAAAAGTTAACATTAGACCTGGCTCATCAACAAAGCCATCGTCATATTCGTCACACGGACAGGCGTGGTTAGCTTTTGCATAAGATAATATTGCAAAGCATTCCGTGCATTCAAATACGTGGAACTGTGTTGAATTAGAAGCCATGTTAGAGTTAACGAATGGTTCTTAAATGAAGCTTTAAACTAAAATAAACGTGTAGTGGTAATAGTAAAGAAGAGCTGATGCGTGTAGGCTGATGAAATGGTGAAAGTAAAGATGGTTGGGGGTAGGCCCCCAATTATATAGAGAACCATTACTGTCAATCACAACGCTCCTAATTGGTACGAATAAACAAACGGCCGATTCAACTCATAGACAGCCCCTTAGATTAACACCCCCGTCCCCCCCCCCCCCCCCCCGCGAAGATAAAGCCTAGTTTTCCAACGACTATGCTGCGGGAGCCTGAGAACTTCTTTGTCCAAAACCATCTTTAGCTTAACCCGCGAAGATAAAGCCCTATCATCCGACACCTACGCTGGCTGAGTCTGAGAAAAAACATGGTACGATAAACACCCCCTCCCTTTTTCCCAAGTTGCTTACCTTAACTCACTTATTAACCCGATTAAGCGCTAATGACATCAATTACATCCTCAGAATCATTCTTTCCCAGCCATACCCCTTACCTATTTCACACGCCTTAACCTAACAACATTCAGACATCACCTCGATAGAGTAGCTATGTGTGAAGAAACGATTAACGCCCTAATTACAACATCCTCTCATATACCTCGATGGCCTGACTTTGACTCTGGCTACTGACATAGATTTGTATTTATTAGTATTTATTTTTGATTCCAAATTTCGGATTTTGGGACATATTTCTGTCCCAGAAAAAGTCAAATTTCTGGAATTATACTACTACTCATGATGTGTGATGCGCATCATGTACTCGTCAAAATGAGAATCAATACTGATTTTAAACAAGCATAACTATATATACATGTAATAACAGTTTAACATATAAAAAAGAATACCATATTATAGTAGTTGACAACAGATTAAAAGAAAGCCTTTTCCGTTCAAACACGTTAAACACACAATTCTTTGCACTTCGTCTTTACACAATGGTGTGTATCTTTAGTCTGATAAATCCGATAAATATATGATCTAAAATTCCAATGAAAGGGTATGATGTAAAAGATGATGAAACAACAATGGACCTAATCTCATTGGGTTTCATGATGAAAAACATTAATGAACTTGGGAAATGATGGGTACTAATCATTTTTGGACAGTCTGAAGACCCGTTACTATGTACACTCTTTATGTGTCCTGGTATGTGTCCTTGTATTTAAGGTGAAATCATATGCATTAAGGACGTCTGAAAAAATCAGAGCACTATATCCCCACGGATGGCCTAATAGCAGATAACACAGTTCCAATTGACACAGCCCATCGTCAGACACGTGATGGCAAGAAAATATATACAAATCCATCAAAATAAATGACCAATTACCACTAAAATGTTCTAATTCACACTTATGAAGAAATGAGCCCAAAAGGCACCCAAAGACACCCAAAAAGTACAGAAAGTAGCCCAAAACGCCCCCAAAATGACTGCTATTATTATTTTTAGAGATTAACTTATTACATATTCTTAATTATCCCATAAGAGTGGTGTGCAAATGTTTTACATGCCGAGTACTCCCATTTTATCAATTTTAATACCATCAAAAAGTCAAAACAAGATGGCCGCCAAAAGTAGCCCATAAAGCACCCAAGACACCACTTAGAAAATTTCCACCCACAATTTTTGGAATCTACACAAAATGTTGATTAAAATATGAAATTTGTGGAGATTGTTTATAAAATGCCCGAAGGGACGAAAAATTGAACATAAGCCTATGTACTATAGTAGCACAATTAGGCAAAATCAATGCAATCAATGCACAAACATTTGTTTACATTCATTCAATGTAAACATACTATTTGAAGTAGCTGACGTCATCGGTCCAAATAAAGTTTTGTGATGCAATGTACGCGTTCGTGTCTTCGGGACGCGCAAGATTTAGCGTACTGTTTACCGCTGCATCAAGTCCATTGGATTGCATACAATAGGGCCTACATTTGGGCTCAGATTTCTGATTTGAACACACTTAGATCACAGAGATCTTGAGCCTCACACTCACAGTACACTCCAGTTTTATAATAAACAGAAATAAGCTTATTACTCAAATGTGTCAATGTCTGAATTACAATTACAATGCCTGTAATTCAATTGGTTATTTTAACATAGATTTGGTTTTGCAAGATGAATTCCCACCTTATTTCACCAAGTCTCATTTCCCTATTCGTTGAAAGTTACAGACTGACTATTAGGCTGAATCCTTCCAACCTTCACAATGTAATGCCTCTGTGAGGGTGCTCAAAACAGAGGGGCCATATAGAGGGATGCAGGACACAGTCTAATGTTTTTACTGTTAAAAAGGGTCATATAGTTCCTATTTCGGCCTTTACTCGACATAAATCGACTTCAAATGTCATCCTCATCTGGTTCAAAGACAAATGCGCATTTACATGAAGTTGTGAAAGGTATCACGGGTTTTGCTCCGGAACTATATGTATCATTATATAGTAACGTGCTAGACAGTATGGGACGGGAAGGCAACATTAATGACTTGATTCAGTTAATGTATTCCTTGCATAATTATAATCATTTAATTGTCACTATTTTAATTCATGACACTGAGATGGGGCATACATTGAAGCCCCCCCCCCCCCCACCTCTCACCTCCCACATCCACACATCAATGTTTCTTTCTGTTATTGGGGGGGGGGGGGGGGGCTAAACAAGAATGATTACTTTCTTTCCCTTTTTTTCTTTCTAGCCCCTCTCAATTGTTCTTGTTTTTTCTTTAATGTTCAAAAAAACTTAACTGGGAATATGAAAGAAAACCGGACTTTTCATGGTCCATTTTGACACGAGAGCCTGTTGAATTTGAATGTGCACATTTTGTGATTGTATTTTACTCCTGTTACCTATATAGCAATACCTATATGCATGAATAATTGTTTTTTTAGTTAGTAGGCATGTGAGAAAAATCCAAAATTACTGCTTCAGAATGCTAAATCTTTGCCTTAAAAATGCCGAAAACCCATGATACCGGGGTCTGTTGAGTTCAGGCACCATGTTATTTACAGGTACATGATGGGCGAACAGGGGCACTAAGGCGGCCCCTAGACCCCACCCGCTGGTCGCTCCACTCGCTTCGCTCACAAGGATACAACAGTTGGCCACCATCAAAACAGTCCTGGATACGCCCTTGCTGTGATAATGAGATAATTTGAAATACTAAATTATCTACATTTATTAGAAAAGTCGTACGCTGTAACATAACATTTATCCAAAAAAATCACACCAGAGGGAGGGGGCGGCACATCCACCCTCACACTCCCCCTGTCCGTGCGCACCCCTTTCAGGCCTGGATTTACTATTGATTTATCCAGATTTTGGGTGCCAAATTCAGAAAAAAATTAAGATAAAGATAAATTCCCAAAACAATACACTTTTAAAAAAAATAAGCAATTTTTGGTAAAATACTACACTTCACGATGGTAAAAAGGGAACATGGTTCATGGTTGGGTAAAAAAGTACACAACAGT
This sequence comes from Ophiura sarsii, assembly GCA_035610835.1. Taxonomy (NCBI): domain Eukaryota; kingdom Metazoa; phylum Echinodermata; class Ophiuroidea; order Amphilepidida; family Ophiuridae; genus Ophiura; species Ophiura sarsii. Next base: position 56,508,677 of record CM069457.1, read on the forward strand.
GGTTGTGTAGAGTCTTACACGACACATAGTGAACATTTTACCCATCAAATAGCTAAATTTTACCCAACAAAGTTTAAAACTTTGACACAATATCGTTGGGTAAATGTTTACCCAAAAACGACCATTTTCCCTATTTTGACCCAATTATGTGGAACACTTTACACAACCGGAGTTGTGTAGAGGTTTTACCCAACACTTGTGTCATTATGGTACACATAAATTAATTTAAAACATTTTTTTAAACAGAACTTACCTTAACTTGACCGGATCGGGGCTCGAACCCACAACCTCTGTATACTAAGACTGACGCCAAATCCACTGAGCTAACGAAGTAGTTGATGATGTGGAAGTGTTTGGTGTTAATATAAACTATTTTATATGACTAAATATGACATGAAAGAAATTGCTGAAATTAGTTGGTAAATGTTGAGATTGGCACGAAAAAAGCATAAATATAATGCTATTATTATTAAAAATCGACCTTGATAATAATGTGCTTCCGCGACACTACACGCACGGCTAGTTAACTTTACCTTGACTGGACAATAGTTACATCGATTGGTAACGCGGCTTTCTAAACATGTGATGCTTGTATTCAGATTTGCCTTTTCATGATTTTACAACTCGGTATCAGACTATTAATTACCTATCCCAGGGTAAAAGAATGATTTTTCAGGAACATTTTGACAATTAATGTGATGATAATGACCGTTTTCGCAAAACCAATTTTACTGTGTGTAAATCCCATTGGAATGGCGAAAAACGCGGTCAGTTTATGAAACTTGCTATGGTTTGCTTATTTTTCAGTCGATTACTTCCTTTTTGGGGGAGGATAAACTAGATTAACAACACTATGTGCAGACAACAGACATTCCATGGTTCAATGCCCAAGGTCAAATAGTCGTTGGAAATCGTACACAATTTTTTTTTGATTCACCCTGTATAATAAGCTTATAAGATTATTATATACGCAATAGGAATAGGAATATGGCGTAGATCTCAGACCAGATCTGTCACTACTTCACTCCCATGAGACTATCGTCTTATTCTATAGGGCTATAAATGTATAAATCATATCACTTTTTACCTACAAAAAGCCGGGATAAGGTCCTCAAGTCCTGTACTTGCACTAGTAGTGAATTAGGACTCAGTGATCGTCATGATTAGGTAAACAACCTTAAAAACAGTTTGTGGTTTTATATCAACGATTGAGATTTATTTTGTTATTGGATACTGATAGTAGTTTATTTCTATTATTATTTGTACTGTACTTCCATGTCCTAAATGGAATTTTACTTCATTTATAAATACTTTTCCCGGCGTTTTTGTTGTTGAATATTTAAGACTTACATCCAGGTACAAGTGGATTTTCATAGTAGACCACATTAAGTCCGGTGTACAGGGTGAGTCCAAAAAAAAGTGTACTCAACTTCAATATCTTTCTCAGAATGTGTGCAAAAAACTCACAGATATATATATATATATTTTTTTTTTCCATTCATTTTATTTTTCATTCATCTATATTCTTATACATAGTTATATAACATAATAACAATATATTAAACATACTGCTATCAATAAGTTACAAATATGAACAAAAACATGACTCTACCAGCGAACAGCATGTACCAACAATTACCATTAGCATGAAGATAGATGGCTAATGATCATCAACGGCACATGATCTTCGCAGGTGAGTTGACAAACAAAGCAATATATAATATGGGTTGTCATGTACATGTGTTTTACAAGAAGAATAACATAACTTACTATTTACTCTGTGCCTTGTAGGCTTTTGCCAATCTTATGCCACATATGTTCACTATGTCTCACGATACTAATTCTCTATCTTAATTCGTATAGAAACCATTTAAATGCATCAACGTTTTTTATTATCAGTGATCTTGATATGTCTGGATCTATACAGAGTGAACAACGCCAAACTAAGCATTCTATTTAGCATTACATTCAATACACTTTGATTATCTGGTTTATAACCAAGACAATGATTTTTAACGATATCTCTGGACATGGAATATTGTTAGAAATAATAAATCTTTTAAAATGAACCCAACAGCTTTTTTGACAAAGGACAGGCAATAAATGAATGTAGATAATCATCTGACGTGTTGCACTCAAAACAATTATGTGAGTTCACCTTATTCCATGTATATAAGTTTGCTTTGGTAGCGATGATTCTATATAATAATTTGTAATTGGACTCTGCCAATGTTCTCTCTTTTTCAAGAATAGTTTTCATAGTCCAAATATCGTCCCATTTTGGTGACGTTGACAGTTCCTGTGCCCATCTGTTCTGAATTATTGGCACGACTGTAACCTTTGTAACTACATGAACATAAATATACCTTGATTGCCAATACATTATATTTACACGTTTTTTATTTACATATATACACAAGGTTCTTAAACGAGTACTTATTTCAATAGGCATATTATTGTCGTTTAATAAAGCAAACCACTTATTTGGAATTGATTTGAAAATAATAAATAGCTCTGCAATCCAGTTGTGCTTATTTTTAAGCTTGTCAAGTATATATGTAGTGGAAAAGATACCATCATTATTTATAAGGTCATTGATATACACCTAGCACATAAAGTCCCTGCTCAGGTGCTTTGAGGTTGACTAATTCAAAATATATAATCGGTACCAAAAATCTGAGATATACATTAAATGAGCAAATTTCTTCTCCGCAGTTTGATACCTCATTCAACAAAATCGAATGGATACTTTTAAAGTTATGTCGATTTCAATGACCGCACATGCAACAGAAAAGTGGCACTAGGTATAGGAATCATTGATTTGTGTGTGATTTACTGTGTGCTATCTGAACGTGACAGATGAATGGGTCTTTAGTGATAACCGCAATGTGCGGGACAAAGGGTGTATCTGGCTGTGAAGAATACAAGTCTTAGCTGATAAGCTGTGAGTTTTTCAGTGCGTAAATCCATAGACGGGTAAAACATTGATTTTTATCGTCTATGGTAAATCACACACAAATCAATGATTTCCTATACCTAGTGCCACTTTTCTGTTGCATTTGCGGTCATTGAAATCGACATAACTTTAAAAGTATCCATTCGATTTTGTTGAATGAGGTATCAAACTGCGGAGAAGAAATTTGCTCATTTAATGTGTATCTCAGATCGTTGGTACCGATTATATATTTTGAATTAGTCAACCTCAAAGCACCTGAGCAGGGACTTTATGTGCTAGGTGTATATTATATCACTATAAATCCAGTGTTTGAAATACAGGGTCTTGCTATTGTGCATGATTAGTTCATTTCCACATATAATATGACTTTAGACCCTTAATGAGTCGTTGATTGGTAAGTTTCTATAATTATTATCTAGATTATGCCATGCTTTTTACCAAATCTGAATAAAATTTTGGTAGACCAATTAGCGATGGGGCATTCTTTGCCTCCACAAAATTCATATTTAAGATTAAAAAGTTTGAACCATGAGCATTTAAATAACGTTTAAAAAGAAATTTAGCTAAATATGAATATGATATTATGACCGGTTGACACATACAACGCGCGGGTGTGACTGTGATGAACACGTCGATGTCTCGATGACGTCTCGTATTACTGCTAGTGTTAATAGTATTACAATGATAGATTGATATTTTCCGTATGAAACTTGGATTATATAATTATTATTCAGCTGAATTTGTTTCAATCACAGTTCTGTAAATATTGAAATTCATGTGTTAACTTCTAGTAAGATGTTTGGTTGCCGCTGGGCAACTGCAAAGTAAATGTTGGTTGCCCGGTGCTAATTTTGGTTGTCCCGGGCAACCGGACCACCACTTAATGCGAACGCTGCTGGGCACTACCTGTCTTCCACACAATAATGCCCATTGGTCAATTACATGATATATAATCATCTTGATAATCAATTACAGTTTCGCTCATAAATATTTTATGCTAATATTTTTGAAAATTGTAATTAATCTAACAATGTCACTATGGCACAATATTTGACACATTCTAAATTTCAACCAATCGGCAGAGGTTTTTCAACTGACAATGTATAAAACACTGTTTATAAATAATCAAGCCAAACTCATTCTATAGACGTTACATCCAGTAGCGAGTCAAACCAAAGATTTTCTAGTACGTACAGGGATAATGATCTCTATTGAAATGTCGAATAAGAACTGATACTATGTGTGTTTCATAGCACCTGTATGACATGGCATATTTGAATAGAGCGGTGATAAGTATGGCATTGGTAGTCTCATGCGACAACAGCATGGCCCTTGTAGTGGCTGCTGTGACACAAAAGTAAAGTAAAAAACGAGATGGCACGGTGGAACTGTAAATACTTCGCACAATTTCAACATATTAAATTAAATAATTGTACATAACTTCTCCACCCAGTGTTTTTATAGAACTAAACTCTAACCCACGCGCACAATGAATAATGTGTGCATATTGTTCAACTCGATGCTAATAGATGCTATCGTTCAGGGAACGAGAATGAATATTTATTGATGACTTGTTGTTGAGTTATTTCATGACAGGCCTAAATACTAACGTTCTTTATCTTGGTCGGAAACACATATAGCTACCAACGACTTGGCGCACATAAGTATCCCTGTACTAGAAATTCATTGGTTGAACACTTTATTTTAAAGGATTTGTATACAGTTTTCATCAACTTCTTATTCATTAACATTTGCATGTTACACAACAAGACAAAACAATCTATTCATTTTAAATACGTAAGTGATATTTAATTCATAGCAATCTATGAGAGCAATGCGTAAACTAGTCTTAATACAAATCTTTTTTAAATTGTGTTGTTGCGCTTCATCTCATATTGTACTTGTTTGAAGTCTAGCATCACTTCCATGGAAGTGTATTATATTAAGAAGTTGCAACAACTTCGCTTACATGATGCTTAAAACTACATTTTATATATGCATACATTTCTGTTATGTTTGTAATATTAAATACACACATCTAACATCCCCCAACTTATGCTCCGTAACATTAAGTGCCGATATTTTGCAAAATGATATTTAAACATTTATGTGTAGCTGTACTACATGTACAATAACTCTACACAGTGCCTACTGACTGGACTGAAATTCGGATCACACGCGTAAACAAAGCGACATTCAAATCTTTTCACACTGGCCCGACGATCGATCTTTGGACTACGATCGATCTAAGTTTTCTTTGAGACTATTATGCAGTCGTTCGAAAAAAAGGCTAAATATTACCGATCGACCGTGAAACCTTTTCACACCGAGAATGGCTTCTCTCTCCTACGATCGATCGTTACCGATCATCTGCGACAGTCTTTACGCTATCATGCGCCGTCTGCGCGGTGACCTTAGGTCATTTAAATATCCAAGTGTGTATGTCCATAGCAACCGTGCTAATTGATTGATTGTCAATGATTGATTTGGCCCGGCAGCGTATCCGCTCAAAACTCAACCAACTTACAAACGACTGTTTTGGTAGCCTACACAACGACGATCAATCGAAATATGATCGATCGTCGGGCAGTGTGAAAAGGTTAAGTATGGCCTCAAGGATTTGAATGACGTCTGCAGACGACATTCTCAAAGTTCACAAAATGTTTCAAATATTTCAAATGTATTGAATTTCATTACCATATTTGGAATTACCATTAGAAATTCATTAAAAGCAGTACAAACATGCCAGGTATTGGATTAATAATCCTTGAGATAGACCTTGAAAGTTGGAAAAGGTTTCTGAAAAATCTGTGTTGTTCAATGGTAAAACCGCGTGGAAAGTGTAAAGTGATTAATATAGAGGGATTGGAGCCACAAGGCTCTATCTAAAATGACTGCCATGTGTAAGATTGCATTTTTATAAGGGCGTACCATATAGCACTAGATTTGTATAGAATGTGCCAGCTGTTGTAATGTGACTTTTTGACATCACTAGGTATTTGAAGCGGGAAACAATATCTTATATGCAATAGCTGCTCCGAGTTATATTTAGTTGTCATCAATTGCTCAGCATACAATTGACCCCGTGGCAGCTATTACAGATAGGACCATGTGGCACTAAGCTTTCGTAATATCTTGGTAAACTGGTTAGCAGAGAAAGCGGTAGCCCTCTAACAACGTCGAGATAGAAATACTGATTGTGTATGTCAACGACTATACTGATAATTACATATTCATTGTTAAAATCTTAAAATATGCTTGAGTCCGCAGTTTCATTCTAAACTGATACTTCATTATTATTATATTTACAGAGTGATATTCAAACATTTATTTGCAGCCGTACGAATACTCTACATTTCATTTCATTTCATTTCATTTCATTTCATATTTATTTAGCCAAATCAACATTGCACATTTATACACATAAATAGATGGAACATACAATAATCAAATATAATAAATATAAAAGACAATAGTAAAAAACACAGACAGAAAGCATGTTGATAAGACCAAGGATAGCCCAAAAAGCCACAAGAGCTTATTTCCATTGGGGTCCTTACAAAATAACAACACAAACAAGAGAGAAACAACTAACAAGTCAAGGCATGGTACCCCCTCCCTCTCTCAATCTGGCTTTCATTGCAAGATGAGATTTTACTTCTTTTTTGAAGTAAGCATAAGTATTGCTCGATTTAATATCGCCTGGAAGAGAGTTCCATGCCCCAACCGCAGTACATTGGAAGGTGTTGCTGCCAAGTTGCCCCCGGACCCTTGGAATGACAAAATTAAGGTGGCTATCCCTGGTATTATAGCGATGGATTTCTGATTTCTGAACACAGTGTCTTACTGACTGGATGAAACTCGGAACGCACTTGTAAACAAAATGACGTCATTATGGCCTCAAGGCCAAGTAATCAGTTATAAACAGGAATTGAATGACGTCAATTGATTAGTATCTGGGTATAGACTATCTCAACCAGTCCCCCAACGTCGGCCTCATTATCTTTTGTGCGCATGCGACCGTGCGCCATGTTAGGAGACTGGTGGATTCAGTCTAATCTGGGTAAGCAAGATAACTGTTAAGAAGAGAAAAGCAGAGACCTTAAACAACGCAGTGATTATTGGATAAAGTATAAAGTGATTGGTTAATAGTGTTGAATGTCCTCGATAAGTCGAGGGAGATACCGATTGTGTATGACGATACCGATAATTATATATTTATTGTTTTCCAGTCTTGTCGTCCCATTTTGGGGTAACTAGTAACTCTTAAAATATTAAGTAATATGCTGCGGTACATGTACACACAAAGTATGATAATAATTATTAGTAGGTTAAAATCGGGGTCGTGTATCGTGTTTTCTTTGTTTTCGATATTTAGAAATTGCGTCCGCAATCGTGTTAATTGCCGAATTAATTGGTAGTACAAAGGTCACTGCCCATGCGTATACAGACGGGGGCAGAGTTATTACCCTTGATTGAACTAGAATTCCCATAAGAATGATAGGAAACCAGCACATGAAATCAGTGGACACTATGATTATTACCTTTGTGGTGGTTTTAATCTCTTCTTTTATACTGCGTTTGCGTCCTGCCTCTGTTGCTGTGTCTCTAATAGATTTTAATATCACGATGTAGCACACGATAATTATCAGGAAACATATGGAATTAAGTCCCAGGAAAAGTGCTACCGAGAAATATAATCCAGGTACAAATTCTGCAGAATTAATAGCATAATTATCTGAATTGCTTTTATAGATACGACCGGTTTGTGTGCTTCTATGGACGTCTGTTTCTCTTGAGAATTGTGTGGATAAAGATAATGGCAGACCAATACAAACATGTGAGTTATCATAAAATTTGAAGTTTTTCCCGGCCAAAACAGACGGTGTTACACCCAATACTAATGCAATTATCCATACGAGTATAACCGTTATCGTGGTTGACTTTTTACTCATTTTGTATAAAGAATACGGATTCTTAATATTAATACACCGATCTATGCTTAGTATTGTTAGAAAAAGTACCGACGCTTCACTAGATATTATTGACAGTGTCCCAGTAATTCTGCACATTACGCCTAATCTCCATTGTTCCGATTGCATTGGGAATTCTTTACCAAAGTATACGTCAGCAAATGTGATGATTATCATATATATACCCATAAGTAAATCGGACATTGCAAGATTACTAAGAAGTACATTTTGAACATGATTGCTTTGACTGGACATTTTTCGAAAACAAATTACAAATATATTTCCACCAAGTGCATTGATACCAATTATGCAAGTCATAATTAACAATGCCACGTTCGATAATAACCTATCGCATGTGAGATATGGTGACCGTTCATCTACAGCGTCACAATAAATGTTGTCAGGCACGTAACATTCGCATATCTCATGTTGACTTACAAGCAATTGTAGATTTGTAGAAAGATTAGAAAAAGACTTAATGGTTATGAAAATCAACATATTGTGTCTCAAATTAAGGAACCTTAAGGATGATAAATGATTAACATTTGGAATGTCGTTTAATCTATTAGATTCCAGCAAAATTTCATGAAGATTAATTGTATCAAAGAAAATGTCAAAAGGCAACTTTGTCAGCTTATTTCTACGCAAGTCAATTAACCATAAGTCCAATAGTCCTTTAAAACAAATTTCACTTAATCTATCTAAATTGTTATGCCCTAGATTAAGGACGTCCAATTGAATTAACCCTTTAAACAAATTGTTAGACAGTTTAACTAATTTATTTCCAGACAGACCAAGTGATCTCAAATACTTTAGAGGGTGAAAGAGATTATACGTGAGAGTAATGAAATTATTTTCCCTCAGATGAAGTTCGATCAAGTATACAAGATGACGAAATATTCCACCCGGTAATGTTGTTAGGTCATTACAATCAAGTTCAAGAATTATTAGGCTGACCAGCCCTTGAAATATGTTGCTATGCAATGTGATTAAGTAATTTTCAGACAGTCGTAAATACTTCAAGTTACCTAGCCTCAGAAAAATCTTATCAGGCAGCGATTCCAACTCATTTATATTCAAATATAGACTTATTAGTTTACCGAAGTTCTCAAAGGCATTTGCATTCAAACATAATAGTTTATTGTCGACGAGGTAAAGTTCTTCCAAGAGTCTTAGCCCTACAAAAATATCATTAGGTAGTGATTTCAAATGATTTGTTCCAAGATTAAGAAATTTTAAGACTCTCAGATCGTCAAATGTTCTCTCTAATAAAGTGATTATTTCATTGTTCCGGAGATTTAATCTCTCCAAATGCCCCAAGTCTGCAAATACTTTCTCAGACAAAGAGGTTAGTTTATTGAACTGAAATGATAACGAATTTAAATATAATGGACTCTCAAATATACCATCTTGTAATGTTATCAGATTATTGCCGGATAACCATAGTGCAATTAATCCCCTCAAGTCTGCAAATATTTGTTGTGGTAACGTGGTCAGATTATTATTAATTAACTCTAACATCTTCAGATTGATCAGACCCCCAAATATGCCGTTTGGCAATGTTGTAAGGAAGTTGTTATTCAGATAAATTTTAGTCAACTTCCACAAGTTCGCAAATATCAGTTCTGGCAGGATAGTCAAAGTGTTACAATTCAAATTGAGAAGCGTTATCCCGTGTAAATCTCTAAACATACTATCACTTAATGACATAATCTGGTTTGAATTCAAAAGCAGTTCACTCATGTTTTGATGGCGGGAAAATGTTCTGTTTGGTAAAATTACCAGATTATTATAAGCTAGATTCAAGTATTCAAGTGATTCTAAACTCCAAAATAGTCGTTCAATCGCTATTGGTAAAAGGGATATATGATTATTGTTTAGATATAGGATTTTCAAATTTCCTAGGTCTTCGAATATATTGACCAGCAAAGTCGTCAAGTTATTATTATTCAGTTTCAGAAGAACAAGATTTTTTAAATCTTTAAACACATTTTCCAATATAACGACCAATTGGTTCTCGTCAACAAACAGTGACTGCAATTTTACCAGCCCTTTAAACACCCTAGCCGTCAAAGTGGTCAATTGATTTGTACTTAGAATCAACTCTCTTAAATTTGTTAGCGCTAAGAAAACGTCATCTGGTAAATTGTTTAGGTCATTGCTGCTAAAACTAAGGTTGTGGAGTCGCCCTAAGCCAATGAATACAAGCGGAGTCAATGTTCGCAAACTGTTTTCATTTAAGGACAGTACTTCTATCCTCTCGAGTCCATAAAACAAACCAGTAAAATGATCTGCTTTCAGAGATGTTATCATATTATTTGAAAAATCTAACGTGATCGTCTGCATTGGGTACAGTATCATAACCGTTTGATTTGCACGAGTATCATTATTATAACAACTGACTTCTGCTTGCCAATAGCCAAGAGTGGCATTGCAATTGACTGGAAATTCTAATTTACAAACGCCGTTGTTTAGGTCACACGTAATTTGGTTGTTATACGTAACTATCCGTTTGCAATCGGGTGTCTGTTTTACGTTCGTAGTCAACATAATATCATCACTCTCACCAGTTTGATAATACGAACACATCGGCAGTGAGTGAACTGCTAAGATGCCACGGACAGATATACTAAAATTGCCTAGAATATTAAAGCGAAGGCTTTCGCGAGAGAAAGTGAACTTACATGTCTCACTGTGTACATTAAATACAATATATTTACTTTCGCAGTCCAAAATCTTACCCTCTTGCTCTATAAACAAGAAACCGTGGTCTCTTGATGACTCTCCTTTTGGTATTTCCATGTAAATTTGGTATCCATAAGATGCATTCACATGCATACTGCATTCATGGAACCTAGTTCCTTTAATTTCAAATGTTCCTCTTTTGGAGATTGGTTCGTCAATGCTGCATTCTCGGGAATCATTACTACCTGTCTCCCATTGGGGTTTGACCGTTATCTGGAGCGCAGCTGCAGCCATATATTTGACAATTAACACTGTTAATAAAACAATAAAGATGTTCCGACACAAACGTGATTTCTTAATAATATTAATCATGATAGATATTGATATGTTTCTAGTCTAATCATGAACCGATATCAGCATTCTTATAAATGTTAATGTAAATTGCCTATTATTCATTCATAATCCGATGATTCGATCTTCTTTCATTGAGATTCATACTTTCGTCAATACGAAGAACACTAATTGCTCTGTTATCAATCGTATTCTAGAATACCACATCCCTCTTTCCGTCGCAGAATATATACTTCTGATACAAATTGTTAGGAAACCACACGAGTAAGGTTTTTGTGTAAAAGCTGATTGTTGTGGTAGCACTCGATGTACAGTATAAGGGTCACAGCGGATTTGAAACGCATTCTTGGGCGACCGAAACAAAATACTCCATTTAGCTATAAACCTTTCAAGAAGGAGGTGGTGAGCTCTTTTTCTTGAACGCTGAAAATCACCCTATTGGCTAAAACAAGCGCAATCGGTAAGAGCAAAACAAAACACCTTTGTAGTAATTTGATGATTCAAAATACGTTCTCGTGTGACTCGACTGACGCAAAAATCGTAAGGGTATCTCGCTCCATCAGTATGACGGAAAGTACAAACAAATTATTTAAGGTAATCTGTCTCCAGCAAAAGCGAATACGAAAATAACTTTACACCCGATGTACTAAAAAACACCTTTCTCGTCAAATTAAAGTGAAGTTAAACGTAAATACGCTGCCAATTCACAGAAAGCACAAAAAATTATTTAAGGTAATCTTTCATAACACAACAATAACCGTACAGAAGATGCACACAAAAAGACTTTGGCAAATTGCAGAGGACAAGTTAAACGTAACACTACAATTGTTTACAATTAGTGAGACAATTTGATTTTCACAAACATATCGGTTGTTTGATTTAGCACATATAGATGTATGCGTAAATGTATGCGTCGTCGGGCACGGCCCGTACACGCACTTGTTTTGCAAAAAATGTTTTTAGTTTGTTTACTCATTTTCTACTTAACCCCTGATGAGAAGAGGGGGCATCCACCTCTTTTTTTGTCGGAATTCGGAAAACACAAACAGAATGAATTAAAGTGAAGTTAAACGTAAATACGCTGCCAAATCACAGAAAGCACAAACAAATTATTTAAGGTAATCTTTCATAACACAACAATAACCGTACAGAAGATGCACACAAAAAAAACTTTGGCAAATTGCAGAGGACAAGTTAAACGTAACACTACAATTGTTTACAATTAGTGAGACAATTTGATTTTCACAAACATATCGGTTGTTTGATTTAGCACATATAGATGTATGCGTAAATGTATGCGTCGTCGGGCACGGCCCGTACACGCACTTGTTTTGCACAAAGATGTTTTTAATTTGTTTACTCATTTTCTACTTAACCTCTGATGAGAAGAGGGGGCATCCACCTCTTTTTTTGTCGGAATTCGGAAAACACTAACAGAATGAAATAGTTCCAAATTATTTCTTTAAAATACCTCCTTAAAAAAGTTGAGCACTCTTGAAAGAACTTTTGGTAACTACTATATATATATGGTCGAATCCAACGAAAAGTGTACACGGCTAGATTTTTAGGGTCCAGTTTCAAAATGCTTCGATTTCCTTTTCCTTTTCCCCACTCAAAGTCAACATATCAAGCTTGTATGGAAAAAAAGTGCCATCACTAATCTCTCCAATTGACCACGTGGCGGAATGATGAAGTTGAAGGTACACTTCTCAATGTTACCTACAAATACAAGTACCATATTTTGATTAAGTGAATATTATTCCACCTATTTACATATTGCATTCAAATTTGTGATTGTATTGTATTCAGAAGATGCTAATGCTGATAGAAAGTGGACATATTTGTACAGGTACTCATCTTTTTTTACATTTTAGATTCACACAGTTAGGTAGCATTTTCAGGCTCTCAATACTTTGAAACATGAGGTTGAGTCACTTTGTATACTTTCACCAAGATGATTCTAATGAACATTTGTTTTCATGTACCTCAAAGAGGGGGAATGACCCTTTCTGGAAAATTTAGAATTTTGAGCATGCGCCAGAAACTTAAGTACATAGAGGAATGTGGACATTTTGTATTCGTAGGTAACAGTTAATGTATACGTAGGTATAAGAGAAGTAAAACTGTAATAAATTAATGTTGTACTTAATTTATGCTGCATTTTGGGGGTGAAATGATCATGCAGGGTTGTTAACAATATTTGTTTTTAAATAAACATGTTAAACATGTTTAAATCCTAATATTATGGACATATTCCCCAATAGTTTACTTTAAATAGATACTAGAATATTAATGTAATGTTGAAAAAATATACAATATCTAACTCTCAGTTGTGATTTTGAATAGGTTTATTAAGAACAAAATATCAGGCAACAATTTTAAGCATTCCTATAAGAGAAAAACATGCTAAGACTTAAAGCACGGTAGCTAATATTGCAATAATCAAAGTATTCGTAGGTAACACATTTGTTCTCAATTTTAACTTCGTTGACTAAGAACGGTTGGATTCTTTGATTTTACATATGTTTAAGAGGCAAAATTGTACTCGACGTAGTTTTTATGCCCTGAATCGCGTGTGAGGGTGAATGTCGTACAGCAAAATAAAAAGGTGTCTTGCTTGACGTTAAAAGTTGATAATATAAGAATGTGCGCTCAGCACTGCTTTTACAAAACAATCAGAATTGCGTAATATTCAACATTTGAATAAAAAGCAAGATTAACCAAATAAACATTAAAATTATATAAAACTATGTTCCTATTTCTAAGATATAAAAGAAAACATCCTAAACATCAATAAACTCACTAGGCCTATACTGTTAGTATTAATGATCATCTAATTTGGTTAAGGAATGTTGATTAAAATTAATGTACACATGATAATTACGGCAGAAAATGTTTTATTATGCTAACGTATCTGATCATCCAATTTTGTAAGTGTCTTTCTTGCTTGACTTTCAATTATTAAGAATGTGCGTTTAACTTCTACAAAACAGTCAGAAGTGTGTAATATTTAACATCTGGTACAAGGCAAGATGATGACAACATACATATCGTACTGGGTTAAAAGTTCGTAAAGGTATAGTTAAACAATCAATTAACTCGCTAGTATAATATTCTTACTCATCTCATTTGGTAAAAAGCATGTTCATCATTAAAACTAAACATAATGAAATATTAAGCATATTGAAACATTTTAAGTAAGATACCTCTGATTATTCAGTCTTTTAATCTCTACTTTAGCAAGTTTAGTGGATCTTGTTGTATTCTTTGTGTAGTAGTTCTTCATCTCTCTCTTGTCACGAGAATGAATATCTATAGTAGAACAGAATTACTCTTTGTTTATTATAGGACATTTTAGAATGAACGTTTCAGTTTCCGTGTGAATCCAAAGTATTGGATCGAATCAACTATTGAACATTTCCTCGAGCCATCATTAATTAGAAAGCAAGCGGTTTTCTTTTAGCAAACAGTTTGATTTGCCTGTAATTCATAATCTTGAATGTCAGGTTATTTGTTTTAAGCAATAAAACAACCGGTTGTCTTCCTCAATTTGTTCTAAATGAAGGAGGCAAGTGAGTCTTCTAGCAGTTATCATTTTGAATAGCTGTTTTAAACACGAAAGCCAGATCGCTTTTTAATTCATTTAATATATACTTTGTAATAATTTTATATCAGACCTAATATTATATATATAAGTTTAATATGAGCCGAACATGTTCAAAGTATAAAATATTCAAATGTCGTGCATTTCAGTCCACAGCGCGCGGAATAAAGCACATACAACTTACAGCAAGACATCCAGTTGTCAGATTATAATTAAGATATAATTTCCTAGTTTGGAATTTGTATCATTCTAAAAATCGTACATAGTAAGTTTTTATCGAGTTTCAACCGGAGGCAGATTCCGTTTGACATAGAATCACCAATATGAAATATTTTGTCAGATGTAGATAAAATAGGAATTTTATGTTTAAAAATTCAATGTTGTTTGATTTAAAAACACTAATCTAATAGGTTTTGCCACGACAGAGATATTGTCGGGCATGTGCCTTTCATTGTGATTTTCTTTTAAATCAACCACTGCTTAGTTCAATTACACTAATGAAAGAATGTCGGAAGCATTATTCATGAACAATTCTTGATTTGAGACTGAAATCAGTTAGGCCTACCCTTGATTACCTCCCACCTTTAAAAAAAAAGGGAAATTGTTTTACTAAATTTCTTGTTCACTTAAAATACGTTTCGGTGACATTACACAACCTGCCCGAGCAAAAATGAAGCAAGTTATTTCATATATTTGTGACACATGAATTCCATTTACAACTACAATAATGGCCAATATTATGTACCTCAGTAGTCACTTCTCTGCAATTCCAGAGGAAGTTGGTTAACTACGTATACATCATATCGACAAGCTGGTTTAAAACAATATTACGCACCAAACGATATTATTCCCGTCTTATACATTCCTGCTAAATATTTACATAATATAAGGTGCGAATGAAAGCTAAAAACAATACAGGAATTGTACCATGCTCATTAACTAATATATAGGTTACCTACGAATACAAAATGGAATATGAAAAAATTGAGTACGAAGCCGAAATTTCATGGATATTATGACTAAATGTACCCATTTTAAGACGATCAACGTGTAATCTATGGATATAAATAACATTCATTCACTCTAACTCCAACAAAAAATATGTTCTCGGCAAAACCAGTGTGATTACACCATGCATTTTATTTAAATTAACACTTCCTATTTTCATTTAATAAGGGAATATAAAATGTTTCCATCCAAATATAAATATAATAATATATCCAGTCAGATTATATGATTGCGCACTGCTTGTATGTAAAATAAAATCATTTAGGGCCAATATGCACCGTGTATATTATTGAATGTTGCCTACATATACATGTTACCTCCGAATACAACATGAAGTCAATGCACGAGAAGCTGTTACTGATTATTTATATAAACATTAATCACCCCCATTGCGATTTAAATCAACTGTCAGAGGATGTCTTTGCGTGAATAACATAAACAACTACACTAATAGGAGTAACACGATTGAGACATAGGGAGGCTATATTCAATCAACTTTTAAGACAACAACAAATTATTGATGCATTTGTACGCAAACTACAGAATTTTGTGAAAAGTTACTTACAAAAGCTGAAAGATTGATGCAAAACTTCTCTGTGGCTTGCCAAACGCAGCGCACATTTCTACTTTATTCCAGTCGATACTAGTATGTAACAACAAAGGGAATAACCACGGTATCGTTATTTGTATTTGAAGGTAAAAGTTCATATTTCAAATTTGCCTACGAATACAGCCTTTTATTGCTGATATTTCAAAGAATGTTGCCTTCAAAATGATAAAACTTGGCACACATGTACATTGTATCACACTTCGCTTATTCTATAGATATCATTCACTAATCTGTGTTTATATTAAAATGGCAGTGTTTTAAATAGGTATTCGGAGGTAATGCATTTTTTTTACCAAACCGATCGTTTTCGCTTTTAAAATTTCTAACAGCTTTATCAAAAAATCGACTTGAATGTGGACAATGCATTTAAGTATTTAACATATTTAGGTATCCTTACAGCACAAATTACACTACCTCAGGCGAATTCTTCCCCGAAAGTGAGATTTAACAAAACATGTATTGGTAGGTAACGTCAAAACTTACCACAGCCAAAAAAATCACAACAATTCAGGGGATTTATCAAAAGTAACACAAATTACAAGAGGCATTCTTGAGATATCCACCAATCAAACAGGTAAAATTATTTCCGCTAAACGGTTATATGTCTAAAATAAAACCTTAACAACTATTTTGTAAAAAGGGTGAAAAATAGCAGGTTTATTGCTCGCATACGCCCAATTGTGCATAGAAGTTAGTCATATTATATATGGCGCGAAGCGTCTCATCGAGGCGGATACGTATAACACAAAAATAAAATAGTCAAGATATAGATTATTTTATTATAGGCCTGAACATCACGTGTACACTTTTCGTTGGATTCGACCATATACGTATACATATACGCGCGTGCGGATCGCTAGCGCTAGCGCGCGGCATCTAGCTTGCGCTGTTAACATTTATTAGCTCAAATTTGGATGCATGACGGCATGCGCCAATCAACTCCGTTCGTTTGTTAAGGGTTATTGCCAACCTTAGGTGGCAAATGATATAAACTTCTCTGCAATACATTAAGTTACACCGTTTGCTGATATTTGAATATGGTTTTGCAGTGATCACGGCGCGGCCACGTGCTATAAACTGCAAAGTGAAGAATGGAAAGTACAGTTCAATCATTTAAGGTAATCTTTCAAACTATAGCACAAGCCAAATTCAAAAATAACTATATTTCGCGTCTGTTCAGAAAACAAAAGGAAAAGTACAAATGAATTATTTCAGGTTGTCTGTCACACAAACGAAAGGAAAAGTACAAATTAATTATTTCAGGTTGTCTGTCACACAAACCCGACACGGCTTATTCTATTCTTGTTGCTTAAAGTTATATGCATATAATAAAGCTTTGGCCGTTTACTGATCAAACAAACCTTTCTCACCTGTGCAATTTAAATAGATTGTTTATAATATTATTGGGTGTCATTTACCGCTTAAGCTCCGGCATCGTAAGCATGGCGTATGCTACCCTGATTGTGATACTGGTAATTAATACCTTATTATCTATAATGGCTTTGCCGTGTCCACCACTGGAATGTCTCTGTCCATCTCAAACCACCAGGGTGGATTGTGGGGGTAGAAACCTTACATCAATACCGCGAAACATACCACAGGATACAACATCAATGTCTTTACAATTAAACGCTATTTCTGAAATCGAGAATGGAACCTTTACAGGACTTGACAATCTTACCGAGCTTAATTTAAACGACAACGATATGACTATTATACAACAAGACGTCTTCAGTGAGCTTCAGAATTTGAAATGTCTGTACTGGAGAGTAAACGCAATCTCACACGTCGAGAACGGAGCCTTTGCTGGTCTTAGCAATCTCATACGTCTTTATCTAGATGCAAATTATATAACGACCATACAGAAAGGTACCTTCGGTGAGCTTCGGAGCTTGGAATATCTGAACTTGAGCGAAAACGTTATCTCACAAATTGAGAATAGAAGCTTCGCTGGACTAACCAACTTGAAAGAGCTTCATTTAAGTAGCAATGACATCGATATCATACAAAAAGGTCTTTTCAGTGATCTACGGGGTTTGGAGGAGCTGTGCTTGGATGGAAATTATATCTCACAAATCGCAATTGGAGTCTTTGTTGGACTTTCAAATCTAGCCAAGCTTGATTTAAATTATAATAACATTACAATCTTACAACAGGGCCTTTTTAGTGAGCTTAGGACATTAGTGTACCTGTACTTGAATGGAAACGCGATCGCACACATCGAGAATGGAACTTTTGCGGAAATTACGAATCTACAGCATTTGTTTCTAACCGAAAATAAGTTAAGAACCCTACCGCAGGGTTTGTTCCAGCTGCTAACACAGATCAGCTTGATTGCCCTCAACATGAATCCTTGGAATTGCGACTGTAATATTCGATGGCTGCAACTGCAACATGGATTGCAAGACGGGATTATCTGCAATACGCCCTCAATTCACCATTTAAAACTCTTATTTGACATTCGGCCACACAATCTAGTATGTCCCTATATTATTCAAACCAGTGAGACGGTGGAATTCTTCGAGGTTGATTCTGGCACATGGGTCGAGATGGTTTGCCCTGTCACTGGTGATTCTGTCCCGGATATATCCTGGGTGGTCGCTAATAATGTCAGTAACCAGTCAAATATCGAATCACTCTATAGTGCACACGCAAATGGATCGCTTACGATTGACGATGTCACAGCATCACATTCTGGTAGCTATACCTGTACTGCCACAAATACCAATGGATTGGAGCAGCTACTGAAGTACCATCTAAGCGTCGTACAGAGAGGTAATATCAATTCTACAATCATCACAAAAAGTAACTTACCAGTTAATATAGTGTCCTATAACTCTATTAGTATTTATTAGTTAATATTTTTAGGTAGAACTTTACAAGGGATGACTTAAAAAACTCAACCGCCGGTTGACCGCCGGTTCCGCACATTTCTGTGTGATTGAATCTGGTGTCTATTGTGCTAAACAATGCATAGCGGTCCAACCGCACTGAACCGCTGGTCGGCCGGTGGTAGAGTTTTGGCGTCTCCCCTAAGTTATTATAAGCTCATTAATTTGATTATTCCTTTTTCATGACTGTTTTGTTAATTTACTGTTAGACCTATACTAATTGCCTATGTTCCAATCACCATGTTCCTTAATATTCGGCTTAAAAGTAAACGACAGCATACAATAATAACAATATTTGCACACATTTAGCCGATTTTAACGCGGTAACGTTTTGCCGATTTCAATAAATTCTTGTCAATTTTAATCAAATTTCAGGCTATTATGTGAACCAAAAAATTATTTCGGGGGTTCTACAATATATAATTATAAACAATAAATTATGAATATGCTAAACAGTTCAAATTTTATTTTGATACTTATGATTATTATTCTGTTTTCCTTCCCTCCTATATCGTACAATAACTGTGCCACGACACGCGTATACAGGGTGTCTAAGAATAATTGATACCGCGTTTGATGAAAGATGAGCATAGATCAAGATGGGGTGACAAAAATAGTATTGACGGGTTATACGGATAGGCCAGCGATAAGAACGCTAAATTGCTCTAATGAAATGAATACATTTTCATGACATTAAACGGGATAACAGACCACACGAACAAGCATGCAAAACATCTTCTTTCAAAGCACATTGAAGAACGTTTGGCTGAATGAAAATAATTTGTATTATTTTCTTGGAGACATAAATGTGACATAGCATGATAACACTAACTATTAAACAAGATTTGTATCTAGTATTTTATGTATCTTTTGGCAATGGGTACAATACAATTATTTTACTTTTCATGTAGATCAAGAACCACCAGTTCTGACATGCCCGGATGTTACCGTACCTGTTACTGTCCACTGGGACTGGGATGACAGCATCAGAGGCCAGTTGATATATGAAATACACGTCGTTGATAACTCCAAAGAAGACTTACAAGCTACGTGCGTAGGTTGGCAAAATGGTAGTTGGGTGCCATATGGTACACGCACAATTCCATGTTCAGCTACTGATTCAAGTGGGAACACTGGGACATGCAGATTTAGAGCTACTGTTATAGGTGAGTGTTGAACATTCCTTAATGTATTAAGAACGGACATGTTGACATCAATGTTAACTATGTGGCGGCTATTATGAAAATTAAAATATTCTGACAAATATCGCAAATGTGTTCTGAGCAAGTTATGTATTTTGCCGAAGTATTAGTTCCAGATCCCCTTTATCGAAGAATAAATTAAATAATGGTTATCACTCGAGAATTTACCTATATACATAGTGAAGCAATTACTTGTGCTTAACACTACTTCAAGCATTTACTGACAAATCAACGATCACTTTTATTTATAATGTTTGAAATATAATCTAGTAAAACAATATTGATTTCCCTAAATGACATGGCATGACATCCATTGAAATTACAACGATCGTATATATGTGGAAACGAAGATGTTCGTCTTTAAACTTTATTATATTATTATGTACAGAAAGCGTAACATGATCGAAAAGATGTAAGATAAAAATGTAGCAGAGTTGGTCAGAGACAAAATCGCATATCTGCATATATATGTGTGTCTGCTTATAATGTTCGAATTATATTTTCGAGTGGCTTATTATTTTCTTGGAGGCGTAAATGTGATATAGCATGATAACACTGTTTAATATAAACAAGATTTGTACCTACTCTATAGTTGCAGTTGTTTTCTTCTGGTAATGGTCATG
Organism: Ophiura sarsii; assembly: GCA_035610835.1. Lineage (NCBI taxonomy): Eukaryota > Metazoa > Echinodermata > Ophiuroidea > Amphilepidida > Ophiuridae > Ophiura > Ophiura sarsii. The sequence goes on from CM069457.1 coordinate 56,529,580, forward strand.
GGGCTAAGATGACTTTTGTCATATATTATTATCATCACTTTTTTTCTGCAGATCAAGATCCACCAGTTTTGACATGCCCGGATGTTACCGTACCTGCTACTGTCTACTGGGACTGGGATGGCAGCATCAGAGGCCAGTTGATATATGAAATAAACGTTATTGACAACTCCAAAGAAGACTTACAAGCTAAGTGCGTTGGTTGGCAAAGTGGAAGTTGGGTGCCATATGGTGGACGCACAATTCCATGTTCAGCTACTGATTCAAGTGGGAACACTGGCACATGCAGATTTAGAGCTATTGTTATAGGTGAGGTGTCGAACATTCCTTAATGTATTAAGGACGGACATTTTGACGTCCATTTTAACTATGTGGCGGCCATTATGAAAATTGAAATATTCCGACAAATGTCGCAAATGTGTTCTGAGCAAATTATGTGTTTTGACGAAGTATTAGTTTCAGATCCCCTTATAAATAAATAACGATTTTCACTCGAGAATTTACCTACATAGTGAAGCAGTTACTTTTGCTAACTACTTTTTAAATAAAAGTGATCGTTTTTTTGTCAGTAAATGCTTTAAAAAGCATTTACTGACAAAAAATCGATCACTTTTATTTATAATGTTTGAAAAAGAATCTAGTAAAACAATATTAATTTCCCTAATGCAGCAGCATAAAATCCATTGAAATTACAACGATCGTATATGTGCAAACGAAGATGATCGTCTATATATGAACTTTATTATATTATTATGCACAGAAAGATGACCTTTGTCATATCTTTTTTATTCATTTTGTATGCAGATCAAGAACCACCAGTTTTAACATGCCCGGATGTTACCGTACCTGGTACTGTCCACTGGGACTGGGATGACAGCATCCGAGGCCAGTTGATATATGAAATACACGTTTTTGACAATTCTAAAGAAGACTTACAAGCTCAGTGCGTTGGTTGGCAAAATGGTAGTTGGGCGCCATATGGTAGTCGCACAATTCCATGTTCAGCTACTGATTCAAGTGGGAACACTGGCACATGCCGATTCAGAGCTACTGTTATAGGTGGGTGTCGAACATTCATAAATGTATTAAAGACGGGCGTTTTAACGGGCCATTCTAACCATTTGGTCCCCATCATAAACATTGAGGCTCAATCAAATAGACATTAACACCTGGGATTGTAATCAATCAACCTCTGGTTCATTCTGGTCTATACTTTAAAGTGTTCTCTAAAACGCCCAGTATTCATTCAAATATTGTGTGTTAGCAAAAAAAAGTTCAAGCTCCTAGCGTAGTATCTTGTACGAATAAAGGCTGAACATTGCTAGTTTAAGATCCCTTTTATCAATAATTTGATAAATAATGGTTATCGCTCGAGCATTTACCTATAATGAAGCAACTGCTCTTGCTCACCATTTCAAGCATTTACTGACAAACAATCAATCCATTATATTTATGTTTGAAGGCAAATTTAATAAAACAATTTTAATTATCACTATAATATGAGCCTTATTTTTAAACTTGCCACAGCATAAACAAACATTGAAATTACCAGGCACGTATAATAAGTACAAACGAAGATGTATGTTATAAACTTTACTATATCGAGGGCTCAGAAACACATGGCCTTATCTCCATTTTGACCATTTTGAGAAAAAGACTATTGAAGACTTTTAAACACATTGTGTTTGAAGGCACCTTTTTGTCCGTCTCATTAGGTAGGCATGGGATAGGTTATGGATTTGATGCAGTTATCGACCTGTCATTGTATGTGGGTCATGCATGGTTATTATGAAAATAGCTATCTGGAATGGAGAAGACAAACAATCAATCCATTATATTTATGTTTGAAGACAAATTTAATAAAACAATTTTAATTATCACTATATGAACATTATTTTAAACTTGCCACAGCACAAAAACCATTGAAATAACCAGGAACGTATAATATGTACAAACGAAGATGTTTGTTATAAACTTTACTATATCGAGGGCTCAGAAACACAAGGCCTTATCTCAACTTTGACCATTTTTAGAAAAAGACTATTGAAGATTTTTAAACACATTGGGGAGATGGAGATGAGGCCTTGTGATACTGGCTATAACTTTGAAAGGGGTTGTGTTATGGAGATAAGGGTGTGTGTTACCGGAAAGAGAATTTCTTTCTGAAAATGTTGATGCCCAAATCTCATTTAAAACAAAATAGAGATGAGGCCTTGTGTTTCCGAGCCCTCGATAGCGTAGCAAGCGTAACATGATCGAAAAGAGATAAAATGTATCAGAGTTGGTCAGAGACAATATCGCATATCTGCATATACATGTGTGTGTGCTTATAAAGTTCGACGTGATGGAGATTAATTTCAATTTTCGTGTGGCTTATTATTTTCTTGGAGGCGTAAAAATGTGATAAAGCATGATAACACTGTTTAATAAACAAGATTTGTACCTACTCTAGGTGTTAAGATTACTTTTGTGATATATATTTATCGTCACTTTTTTTTCTGCAGATCAAGAGCCACCAGTTCTGACATGCTCGGATGTTACCGTACCTGCAACTGTCTACTGGGACTGGGATGGCAGCATCAGAGGCCAGTTGATTTATGAAATACACGTCGTTGATAACTCCAAAGAAGACTTACACGTTAAGTGCGTAGGTTGGCAAAATGGTAGTTGGGTGCCATATGGTAGTCGCACAATTCCATGTTCAGCTACTGATTCAAGTGGGAACACTGGCACATGCCGATTTAGAGCTATTGTTATAGGTGAGTGTGGAACATTCCTTAATGTATGAGGACTGGCACATTGACGGGCATTTTGATTCCTCTGGCAATGAGTATGGTGTTAAGATGACCTTTGTCATATCTTTGTATTACTTGTTTATGCAGATCAAGAACCACCAGTTCTGACATGCCCGGACGTTACCGTACCTGCTACTGTCTACTGGGACTGGGATGGCAGCATCCGAGGCCAGTTGATATATGAAATACACGTCGTTGACAACTCTAAAGAAGACTTACAAGCTAAGTGCGTAGGTTGGCAAAATGGTAGTTATGTGCCATATGGTGGACGCATAATTACTTGTGCAGCTACTGATTCCAGTGGGAACACTGGCACATGCCGATTTAGAGCTACTGTTATAGGTGAGTGTTGAACATTCCTTAATCTATTATGGACGGACATTTTGAACCTTTCAGCGGTCATTATACACATATTGCAAATGTGTTGAGAGCAAGATATGTAGTTTATGTATATTTTAGTCATTCATTTAAACAATGTTCTAGCTAGAAACAACTCGCTGTGGATCTTCATCCATGTGAATGCACAGGCACTTTCCAAAGACGAGTGTTGGTCAATGAATCTAACGTGTTTACAATGAATGCGCTGAGTAACAAGTTACATAGCAGCACAGGTATTCCGACATTAGGTACCATACATGTCATATATCAAGATTCGATATGTTTGAGATTTAGACTAATATTGTACGCACCATATAAATATCAACAGAGACCGTAATGACAATTACACAACAATAATTAATCTATAGGTTTAAAAGCCTTTCTAAGAGAGCAAGCGATTTAAAAATTGATGATATGGTATCCTTCGAGCAAAAATTCGGACCATTTACCGTAACACCGAACTTTTCTCTATCTCATTCCAATAACCCTTGTCTGAGCTCTAAACTAGCGTAAATATATATATTGCAGATCAGGAACCACCAGTTCTGACATGCCCGGACGTTACCGTACCTGCTACTGTTTACTGGGGTGGGGATGACAGCCTCAGAGGCCAGTTGATTTATAAAATACACGTTGTTGACAACTCCAATGAAGACTTACAAGCTAAGTGCGTCGATTGGCCAAGTGGTAGTTGGGTGCAATATGGTGGACGCACAATTTCTTGTTCAGCTACTGATTCAAGTGGGAACACTGGAACGTGTCGATTTATAGCTACTGTTATAGGTGAGTGTCGAACATTCCTGTATTAACGTCGGGGATTTTTGACGGGCATTTTAACCATTTAGCGGTCATTATAAAAACTGAACAAAATCTGATTGGCTAATATCGCAAATGTGTTGAGAACAAGTTATGTATCTTACCTGCCTTACATCCGATAGCTACACCCGATTATTTACTTCCGAGTCAGTCTAGACGGAGTAAGTCTGTCGTCCGAAAACCCGGAAATAAACAGAGCGCCGCCTTTGACCGTTGGTCTCGAAATCCCGCGTAACTCCGAATTCTTCCACAGTCATGTAGCGCGACCGAGATCAGTTGCTTTGTTTCTTCTGCAAAACAATATGTCGACCGTCTATCCATCTATTTTCGTCTAATGTACTGTCATTTTACACTAGCGCTAGCAGTTATTATCTGAGGTTGAAAAAATAAAAGGACGCGATCTTAACCCGGAAGTGCCCATGCCATGTCAATTCGTGAGGGAAGGTAAAACCGCTCTCGCTCATCGGACGTACTTGCATTCAAACGTTCATCGGAAGTAAATTATATCTGGAAGTATCTTACGTCACTCCTGCCCAAATGGCAGGAGTAAATCAGCGGAAGTAAGGCAGACGTTACTTACTTCTAACATCATTCACACGATCACCACTTCCGCTCTTACTTCCGATAAACTTACTTCCGTTTGTTACCTCCGAACTACTTCCGATGGTGTGAAAGCAACTAATAATGTATCATTTGTTGAGATGGCACGTTTGAAGCGCGCTATTATCTTGGGTTGTTAAAAAAATTCTTGCATGAAGCAGTTTAAATTCATGCATGGTCGCAGTGATATAATTTGGGATGTGTTGTTTCATCGCGTTGGTGTCCATTATATCGCGGCGAAACCAATACAGCATATAAATGATGACGATATCGTCGTGATAGGTTCATTGTGGTTCTTCTAACGTTATATGGAAAAGAACCAAAGCAATAACCGATCGGCCAATGTGTATGAGTTAACTATAATTATTATGTTAACTTATTTCGCTTTTACCTGTATTATATTATTAATTTATATCACCAGAAATCAGTAAAGGTTTGATCGTCGGAATTTTAACCATAGTAATACTGCTAATTATCGCCGTAGCTGCTACCATTGTTATGTACAGGTATGTTATCAATTTAAATCTCGTAATTAAAATTGATTTTTAACGCATGTTAACACTTTCCACGCGGCTATTAATTTTACCATTTCGAAATAGGTCTTTCAGAAACCTTTCCCAATAATTATTGAAACCAATACTAGAAATGCTTGCACTTACATGACTTATTGTAATGCATTTCTCAAGGTGATTCCAAATATGGTAATGTAATTTAATTGTTTTTAGATTTTTGAATCATTTGGTGACATTTTAGAATGTCGTCTGCAGACGCCTGCAAGTGGAAAGTGTTATAAGCGTTCACGAACAAAAGTATATTCACTTAGAACTACAGTACCAAGAGCACAGCCATAACAGGGTTTTTTATTTTATTTTATATAATTCTTTCAAACAATAGGCCTATCATACCAATGTAAAGTTGAGTGTTTTGGCACGAAATAAAAAGGAAAATTGCAATGAAGGAAATCAAAAATAAATGTTTGGGTTTTCTTTTCATGATTTATTTGATTTCATAGGTTGGCTGTGTTGGCAAAGTCCTCATCAAAAAGCAGCGAAGATGAATATAGAAATGGAGGAGGCGATATTGTTATGACGAAGATGAATATTGAATCTACGATCTAATGTAACGCGATAAATATTCCGGGCAAAGTTCCCGATATTGAGCACTCGTATACAATTTGGCAACTTACCGGGCACGTACTTTAAATTAATCATTTCAAATTACTACCATGTTATTATAATTAATTCATACAATATGGATCACGAACGTTTGGCAATGTTGACATTAATGTACCAGAACTATAAGAAGCTAAAAATCCCATTTGATAACCATGCGAGTTTACATCACTTTCAAAAATCCCGCGTCAATTCAAAGAATAAACTGAATAGTTTGTAATACGCAAAAATAAGGCTAAGGTGAATGACGCATTGTTGATTCCTTCTTTTAGAGCCGATCGATGCATTTTATGCAGTGCCTCTATCCATCGAGCCCCGTTTTAAAACACCTGAGACAAATAATAGGAAAAGTGTACTTTAGGTCCCAGATTTTAGATTGTACTAGTATCGTCCGATACTGTTGCCAGGTCAGTGTTCCAGTATCGGGCGATACTAGAACATAATTATTTATCAGTATCGTTCAATACTGGTATTGCCCGAAACTGGCCAGTATCGCTCGATACTGCAACACAATTTGGTGTTCCAGTATCGCACGATACTGGAACATTAAAATGTGGTGTTCCAGTATCGACCAATACTAGCAACTATTATACCAGTATCTGGGACCTAAAGTACACACTTTTTCAAAATAATGTATGGCACGACCTCATTATTTGAGTTAGCGCGCTATTTTGAATTTAGTGTTATCAACACGTGTATTACGATTTTCTAAATGACCTGAACAAACTTTAGTATGGAATGGTTACCAACATACAGAATATGATAGATTATATTGCTAGAATTATGGCATTTCAGAAGAAGTATGCCAATTAAAACGTACTAGTGACCTGTTTGAACATAATATAAACAATGTTGAGGTGGTTAAGCAGTTGAACTTGTCTTTCTATGAATACAAATAGGGGAATATGGGGCAACTGGACCGTGCGGCAAGTGGTAAATAGGGGAATATGGGGCAACTGGACCGTGGGGCAAGTGGTCCGAAATGAAGGATTTTGTAATTGTATGGGCATACTGCTTTCTTTTGAAAAGTACGACTTTTGTTGATACTTGACATATATCCTTACCTTCTACAATCCAAAACATTTGGAACTTTAGGGTATTTACACATGTGATTTTCTCCAGATCTTTGAAGCCAACTCCTTGAGTGACTGATTGAAAATTCACAGATAGTATGGGCGATATATTAAGATGGGTTTAGATCATGTTTAATGTACTTTATATGATTGACAGATATGCAACAGTAAATATATACATGCAGTACAGTCGTCTTAAGATGCTAGGTGCATATTGCATTTGATGGGTGCTATATTGTAGTGTGCTTAGGGACTTTTCGAAATATGATTAAAACCATAGTTTTTGTTTGAAATGACCGTAAAATGGCGCATATAGCTAACTTGGGATATTGGTGGTTTGGATTTCCGATCAATATTATTATTTAAAGAATGATACAACTTAAATAATTATCACGGGTATTCATTAAGAGTTATTAGTTTATGAATTTGCAAATAACAAAGTACACCATTTCTTATTTTATCTAAAGACACTCGTCTACTTGTAGGACCCGAACGCCGTAATATTTGCGAATTCAAAGATACTCGCTGGCTACAGAAATCTGTGTAATGGCTAAAAACAAAAATGCAGTTTTGCCTTTTTTCTGAAATGTATTGGAGTTATTGATTATTATGACAAATGGTGGTATGTTTTAAAACATTTTGGCGTAACATCTCGACAAAGTGCTACGTCATTTGTTGGGGCAAGTGGTCCGAAGGGGTATGGGGCAACTGGTCCGCCCGCAAAATTGTAAAATTCATTTTGAAAATTAGTTGTTAGTGTCAATAAAACATGACTCGGTATTGAAATGTGAATAGAATATGAAATAATTGACATTCTTTCTAGTTCTTAGACATTTTGGGGCATTTCGGGTCTAATACCACTATTTCTGATATTTAAGGATTACAATATGACATGAAATTGCTTTAGAATAGTTTAAAACCTCGGTATTATGAATTACATCTTTATTATATTTTGAATGGTGTCTGTAAAGGTATTTGCTATGACGAAATATCAAGATTTGTGTATTTTATCCACTGCTGTTTGTGTATATTAACTGTTGGGTCATCATTGTCATATTGACTAACTTCCCCTGTAACATGAAAAGCTGGCTAAATATCAAGATGGTTTATTATAAGTACTAAATGATGATTATAATATATTATAATTATAAAGTAAATAAAATCATTAAAGAAAGGGGTATATAATATAATAGACAAATGTATGGGGCGTCTGAATATCACAACCATGTAATATCCATTTAACTAGGTTCATACCATTTTATCTAATAAACTTGCAGTCGAAAACTGCGCTTGCTTTGTACACCATTATTATTACTGCTTTTTACACATTAACCACGAAAACTGTATAAAACATGGGTTTCATGAGACCTGTATCTTTTTTACACGTTAAATAATATGGAAATTAGTTTGTTAAGAAAATACTGCCTAGTTACCGTGTTGTCAATCAATGATTTCTGTGTATTCTATCCGTTGGAACATATAGGACCAGTTGCCCCAATGATGGGGTAACTGGTCCGTGCCAAGTAAAGTTTTTAGTTAGTGGTAATTGGCCTTTTGTTTGGATATTTTTTAACATTGATTATATGTTATATGTTAACAGTTACATGGGTGATATTTTCATAGCAATTCCATAAATATTTACACGAGCTTTAAGCTTTTATATCATGAAATATGCTTAACCGGACCAGTTGCCCCATCCTCCCCTACCACATAAGTCATGTTTTCGTTTCAATTCAAATAACCGATCTAGAAAGACGCCTCACTCGGTGAATGCTTAAATATTTAACACTTTCCATGCGGCAGTTTTTTCCAACATTTTACAAAATGTTTCAAAAATGTTAAAATTAGAATTAAAGTGTACTTTAGGTCCCAGATTCTGGACTGTCGTAGCATTTTCCGATACTGGAACACTCAATAGCGTCCGATACTGGTACAAAGTCAGTGTTCTAGTATCGTTTAATACTGGGACAAATTGCACTGGTATGTGAACCAGTATCGCCCGATACTAGAACATAGAAACGTTCCAGTATCGCTCGATACTGGAACACAATTTGGTGCTCCAGTATCGACCGATACTGGAACAGTAAAATCGTACCAGTATCGAGCGATACTGGCAACGTTTATGTTCCAGTATTGAACGATACTGGTATACCAGTATCTGGGACCTAAAGTACATTTTTCCCCCAAAATTTCATTACCATATTTGAAATCACCATGAGATACAAACATGCCTATAGAAATTCTGGAGATATACCTTTGAAGTTGGGAAAGGTTTCTGAAATATCTTTTGGTAAAACCAATAGCCGCGTAAAAAGTGTTAAAATGGTCGCACGTAATGAACTTATTAATCACTAAATTATTAAATTTGCACTTCTTCTTTAAGTAAAAACATTGTTTAAAACAATCTATATAATAATACGCTACTCTCTGTCTGTCTGTCTGTCGGTCTGTCGGTCTGTGTGCGCTTTTTCGTCGCCTTCCCCGGGGTTGGGCGGCGTTCAAACTCAGTGGGTGGGTGCAGCTTGGTCCCCGCAAGAGAAAGTTTGCATTCGCTAGAGCGTACGAGGTCAAAGGTCATTTAGGGGTCAACTTTTTGAAGTTGGTCGGATCGTGCTTAAACTCGGTGATCACAATGCTCGATGCGATGCGAGCGTGGCAAAAATGAAACGGGTTAGCGTTTGTCGGGTTTTCCGGGGTCAAAGGTCGTCTAGGGGTCGAATTTTCAAAGTTTGTCCGATCGGGCTTAAACTCGGTGATGGGAAGCCCGAATACGAGTCGAGCGTGGAAAAATAAAACGGCTTTGCTTTTCGTGGGTCGTCCGGGGTCAAAGGTCGTCTAAGGGTCGAATTTTCAAAGTTTGTCCGATCGGGCTTAAACTCGGGGACGGGAAGCCCGAATGCGAGTCGAGCGTGGAAAAAATAAAACGCCTTTGCTTTTCTTGGGTCGTCCGGGGTCAAAGGTCATCTAGGGGTCGATTGCAAGGGTGGTCGAACAGCAAAAGTGCAGTAATTAATCATCCACAATCCCCATCCATCCAGGGAAGTAGCTACAAACCCGAGAACCGCCAAACCCGGGTGACCGCCTAGTAACTTATAATATGAATAAGTAAACGTGTAGATAGTAGCCTACTTACAATGCATATAAAAAGTATGTTTGACTTCGACAGTAAAAAACGTTTTGCACACGATAATACAGTCATCACAAAGAGTAGCTAACCAAATGATAAATGTGCTCATCTAATATTATAACCTCTACTTCAACGTCAAATTATAAAATTGTTGAGGAATGTCGCCTTATTAATTTGAGATATCGCATATTAATAAAGGATTGATATCAAGGAAGTAACAGTACCAAAAGTAAGATAAAGTAAGGTTTCCATTTTTGCATTTTGCTTTTCTACACGGGGACTCGATTACGGGTAAATTATTTATAACTGGTAATGCGATGTGGATAGTCGGCCTCATTGTTCTGATAGATCAACATGATCAATATGGACTACACGTGTTACCTGTCATTCAATCCCACGTGTTGAAAAGAAAAATGTGAAAATGACCAATCGTAATTAACCTTATATTTTGGCCATTCGTGGCGTGAAATATCTCGAATTAAAGAGGAAAAAGAATTGTCAACAACATTATAATTTGATATGTTTCCGTACACTGTTAGAGTTAAAAAGCAAATTATAATCATGATATTAATACGGTATACATTTAGAAAATAAATATGAGATAATCTGAAAATGGTTCTATTAACCCAGATGTTCCTGTGTTTATTTAAGTGTTAATGCTTTAAAGGCCAAACAAAGAAGATTGTCTGTCTCAGAAGCCCGCCCGCATTGGTATGTGAAATGAGCTACGGCGCGTAGGTCTAAGCGCTGAGCCCGCGCTGAGGCCTAATACAACTATATATATATACGAGGGTCATTCAATAAGTTCTACCTCCTACCTCATAACCTTGCTATTATATAGGCCAGTCTTATGAAATATTACACAATTGTAGCTCAGAATCTTAGCTACAAATTCACAGTAAATTAGTCTGAGTAGTGGTTGTACTTGTCCAGAAATGCAGTGAAAACCAAACGTCTATTTAGTGCGACGGAAACGGCAAAAAAGACAGCCAAATGTCTCCCAAGTGCTACTCACTTGACCAATTCTAATAGACAAAACGTCCCAATCGATTGATTAAAACTGTTCTAAATTACAAATATCTCATGGACAAACTATAGACAATAACAGTGACTGATTTCTTGGGGAAAATGGTTTCTAATTAGCCAGAACCAGACCAGAACAGCCTTTACTTTTAACCATACCCTAAGAGAACCGCTGCAAAAGTCATTATTTGCTTTTCATTAAGAACTATTAAAGGGATCTTCATTATACAGGACTAATGGATAGATGTCAAGTCTCTCAAAGAGACCTGATTGATTATTCTAATGGTTGTATATAAGGAAAACTCATAAAGTGACTGTCATGTTAAGATTTAACACTCGAGGCATCACTGTGACTTGACTTGTAACAACGAACATTTGACTGAATAGCAGAATTCCAGTTTGCTAAAGACGTAGCATTACATTCGAGTTGATATTGTACTATTTTCAAGCCTACAAAGGTTGATATTGCCTACGATCTAATGTAACATGATAATACAGTATTATATTCAGAAAACATCCATTGTTTTCTATTTTCAGTATGTTAATCGGGCTGTTATATCTTATCATGTAATACACCTATCAGTTGTAAGACGCACTATACGACCCCCGGGAGAGGTGCTTCGTGGGTGCGTCGTTTACCAATAATTCTTGACGGAGGGTACGTCAGTGGCAGCCTTTGGTCCGTCAAAAAATGACGGAGGGTGCGTAAAGGTCCGTCACTTTACATGGGTGCGTCACAGTGTACATCTGTTTACGAACAACAAAATACGACCTTTAAATATACGCTATAGGCCTACTATACCACATAACTCTTGATACCGCCAACCAGGCTCCACTTTAATACCGCAAACATCACTCCGATATTTTATACCGCATGTTCTAAAATGCCTGAAATCACTCGATCATCGCCAATTGCTCCGCTAAGTCGCTTGCTATCGTCCTACGAGCCGATGGATAGTCTTGGTCCGAGACTATACTACCGGGGAAGCACTCGTAATCACCCGTGTTGTCCATGCAAATGTAATCAAATTTAGAGCATCGAATGTGGGGGTCATCAGGGGGGGAGCATATCTGACTATTTGTTTTAGTATACAGAGGTTTACATCGAGTTTGTAATTTCATTTGGGGGCATCAAGGTGGGGGGGGGGGACTTATCACAATAGCGGTATACGTGTATATGCCGCCTTTTGGGGTGCCTTTTCTCGAAGTATATGGGTGGTATTGATTGAATCAGAAATGTTTTTGGTATTTTTAAATGCCCCCTTAAATTCTTTGATGGTTTATAGAAGGTGTAATTTCCAATCCGAAGTTCAAATGTTTAAATACACTTTCGAGAACCCAATTTTGGTTAAAATACACTTTCGAGAACCCAATTTTCTACTTACCTCCCGTTTATTGTAAATAAGGCGCAAGCCTACATGTATAACAAGGAATGAAGGATGGCCCTTCCCTCACCCCAACCCACCCACCCCACCTCCTGGTTACGCCACTGAACGGGTCGAAGCAGAATGGGAAATGTTCTCGAAATTGTTTTATCCTCATCCTGACGTTTATGATAATCAGTTAAATATTTTATGAATTTTAGACCAGTCAGACATTATTGTGAATATAAAAGTTCTCCTCTTGGTTCCGTCCACCCCGGTCCCGGTCCGGGGTCTATATAAATATTCGAGGGCCAGGGTTGACAACATCGAATAAAGGCAGTTCCCCCGTGAATCAAAGGTAGTTTCATTTTCAATAGTCATCGTGTTTTATCCAGTTTAGTCAACGATATCTGACGACGGGGTGCGTCGTCATGGTCCGTCAGAATCCACCAATGGTGCGTCCAAAAATTGACTGAGGGTGCGTATTTGGATGGCAATGGTCCGTCGTTTTTTTGACACAGGGTGCGTCATGGTACATGAGAAGTTGACGCACCTCGGTAAAGTGACGCACCACTCCCGGGGGTCGTATAGTGCGTCTTACAACTGATAATACGGAGAGAAAACAAAAAAACGTGCATTTATCTTTAGGTTAATTTTCCGTATCTGTTGTTCAAAATCTCTCTCTGGCTTTGATCGCATTATAACAAAAGTAAAACAGGTATCAATTATCATTTACTATCATTGTGAAGCTATTATTCAGAGCTATAATTAATAACAAATGACATCAAGGTGACATTTATATTAGCGATGTTATGAGTTAGGAGGTAGAACTTATTGAATGACCCTCGTATATATTTGTTTTGGATTTCTTTTGGATTTTTGTGGATTTTGTTGTTGTTGTTTTTTGGATTTTTTTTGTTGGATTTTTTACAATTGTTTTTTTAAAAAAAGGTCTCTGTAAGCTTGGATAAGCAAAAAAAATAACAAAAAAATCAGAAAGAAAATCGCATACCTCAAAGTACTTTTTCTAAAAAAAATCGCACAGTACTTCAGGGGCTGTTTCTGTTTCAAATGTTTCTGAGACAGACCTTCTTTGTTTGGCCTTATAGGATAATGACTGCGTATAAGCTTGTTTAGAGGGTAACTGTGAAGAATCAAAACATTTTCAATTTGGAACCGCGGAATTGCACGATGGGCGCGCGTAGCCCCGAGGAAATGCAGAGGTCCCAAAGTAAAATGTTTGATTCTTCATATTAACCGACAGAATAACTGATTAAAGTCATTATCCTGATTCATAACCGTCAATTAAAATCGTCGTTTACTGATACGATCATTACTGGTACTATCACCCATTACATCTGATCAAATATCATGCAAGCGAACCACTCACACGTCGCGTAACTAATGCGTTGTGCAAATACGCCATACGTTCGTGTAAATCATGCTAACTTGTGTTGGTGATAATAACTTGATACGCACTACAGGGTGAATCAAAAAAAATTGTGCATGATTTGAAACGACCATTTTACCTTGATGCGTGCATTGAACAATCGAATTATTGTTGTCCGTATAAAGCGTTGTTAATCTAGTTTTTCCTCCCCAAAAATCAAGTAATCGACTAAAAATAAGCAAACTGTGACACGTTTTGTATACTGTCCGCATTTTTCGCCATTCCCAATGGGATTTACACAGTTAAGACATGAAAATAACAGCAGCATGGTGATATGGAGTGACACGTGGTTTTTTTGCAAGGCACTGTTGTTGTTACAGGTTCCTGGTAATTAAATGAGCCAAAGGTGGTAAGACATTGTAGAAATAAATAATATTTCACAAACTAAAAATATTGCATAAATAAAATGTTCTGAAGACACTTTGTTTCTTGATAATTGCACTGAAAAGTCATTCACATTTAACTTTAGGCTCACAAATGTTACGGTATGAGTTACGGTCTTCTGCTAAAGGTGTTTTTTTTTAAGACATCAAATGTAAGCTTCCTTGCAATTTAAAATAGAAATCATTTAGTTGTTTGCTGATACTTATGGGGTTTTTTTTATTGAAACCTTCCTTCGACATGGCCACCATTTTGTTGAAGACATGTTTGTGCCCTGTCCAACATGTTGCGAACAGCTCGTCTAATCATTCCCCTGTTGCGGTGAAACCTGTCACTTCGGCACTGACACGTGCCTCCACTTCTTGAAGACTTCTTGCCTTCTTGGTCTGTAACAGAACACAGAAAACACTATGTAAAAAAATTACACAAATTATGTAAAAAATACACAATCTGTGTAAAAATAGAACTCCATAATACTATGTAAACAGTTGTGTTAAGCTTTTGCATAGGAATTTACACAAGCTTGGGTATATATTACATGTTTTATGTAAACTCTTACATAATAATTATGGAGTTCTATATTTACATAATTTTTTACATAGTGTTTTCTGTGTGAGGTGATGCTTGTATTCAGATTTGCCTTTCATTTGACAACTCAGTATCAGAGTATTATTGACTTATCCCAGAGTGAAAGAATAATTTTTCAGGAACATTTTGACGTGATTGATAATGACCATTTTAGCAAAACCAATTTTACTGTGTGTAAATCCCATTGGAATGGCGAAAATATCGGTCAGTGTACAAAACTTGCCACAGTTTGCTTATTTTGCAGTCGATTACTTTCATACTTTGGGAGGATAAACTAGATTAACAACGCTTTATATATACAAACAACAAAAATTGAATGGTTCAATGCACACATCAAGGTCAAATGGCCGTTTCAAATCGTGCACAATATTTTGTTTGATTCACCCTGTATACGCGGGATGACTAATGTTTACGCGGAGGTACTTGGTTCCCCGTGAGTCACCTGCGATTATTTGTCCGTACCAGTACATTTGGTTGGGTCATATACGTATCGCGTATATTCATGAGGATTTGAACTACGGTCACGGAAGACGTAAGGTCGCAAATTAATTAGAAAATAATGGTATTGTTTTGGACCTTACCCGTAATCTTGTGAATCTGCGGCAATCAAGCAACGAATCATCACCAATCATGTAATCATCTTTTATATACCGGACTCTTCTCGTCATCATGTAATTATTATTAATCATCAACAAATCAAAATATGTAGGTCTACTTTAATTCAAGTTTCTTATCATCGTATCGTAATCATGTAATTATTGAATGAACAGGTAGGGTTTCTACATCCCACCCGAACCTCACGGCCATCGACAACGTAGTACTAGACACATTAAAATATGTAAGAAATATGTGACTAGTCACGTCAAAAAGGATATGCTCTCGGCAACAATAGTTTTGTGATAGAGGCTAACATAGTTGGTGAAATATAAAGAAAATTATAGAATAAAATAAGTTTCTTCAAATCATAACTTGTTTTAAGTCTGATCACCTTTAATATACGAGTATCATTTCGAAGCTTAAAATGTGCTCTTTCAAGTCATACCAAAACCTCAAGATTTGACTCGAGCCTCCAACATTTTCATTTTGATGTGACGGGTCATATATTCTATAAGATTAATAATAATAATAATAATAATAATAATAATAATAACGCTAATGATAACCATTAGAGACAGCCCGTCGTACAAATTATGCAAATTTATTGAATATTTGAATAAATTTGCATAATTAATTAGCTCATGAATAGTAATTTACTTTGTTATTTATAACGGAATAAAGCGCATTATTGTTTATGAAAGAAATTACGTTAGGGGGAAACATTATTTTCGCCCCAACGTAATAATGAATGAATAACAAAAACCTCTTTCCCCCTAACGTACCTTTAAAGGTAATAACACTAATAATAATAATAATAATAATAATAATAATAATAATAATAATAATAATAATAATAATAATAATAATAATAATAATAATAATAATAATAATAATAATAATAATAATACATTTATATAGCGCCATCTATCTAGGCAGCCTCAGATTTCGAGGCACTGTATCATATTAATGTATTATTACGCTGCCGTTAGGAAATCGTCACAATTATTTCGCTTCACATACATACTTATTACTTAGATTGTAATATCACCCCAAAGAGCTACCAAATCTCGCTTGACAGACTAAGTATCTTGCCCAAGGACACGAACAAGTTGGCCACGGCGTGGCTAGAACTCACAACCTCATGATCACGAGTATTCCGCTGGATCACACGTGCTCTCAAAAAACAACGAGGTCCCACCGATTCACACTCTGTATTCTACATACACGTTCTATATCAAGTATTTAGAGTTTAGATATACGAAGTATAGGATGCAAGCATGACAAGTGTTTGAAAAATAATCTATGGTCTAATTCTCAAATCATACATCTTCTGATAGTACGGCATACAGACATCTGCGCACTCTATAATATCCTCAGACAAATCATCACGACGCGGCATATCTTTCGGCGGCTGAAATCCCGTGCTGCTCAATGCAGTTTCATAATAGCCACCCCACTCATGGAAATTGCCCAGTAGAATATCTCGCGAACCTTTCCAAGATTTGACGACATCTTTGCCAGCCGGCCATTCCAGTAAATCTTTAGTGTAAGGAATGCCGAGCAAGGTGCAATATTGGCTCAAAATGGAGGCAGGATTCTCCAAGAGGTCGTCTGCGTCAATGATGATTGGATCAGGTTCACCATGAGCCCGGGAGTACGTCATCAAATCATACTGCTCCAGGAATGTGTATCCCTTTGGTAGCATTGAGGCAGGAATATCGTGCAGTCGGAAGTCATCTTTCCCTTCGATGGCTGCCATATAAGGGGCAAATATTTTTTTGTAAGACGGTAACATTCGGTACGGGTGGCGAATCAAAAAAGTGTGGCGATAGCCCTGTGGAAACATGTCATACTTGGTATTAAGAGCAAATGCCATAGCTTTGCAGAATATCAGACGCTTTCCCGGGTAATCCACCTCAAGTGTTTCTTTCACAAAGGCGTACGTGCAATCACCTGACTCGAATGCCATCGGGAGGTCGACGTTCAACTCGACCAGAGACTTCTTGTATTCTGCCCCTTGCAAAGTTTCGAAGATTTCTTCACCAGCAGTTACCCTCTCTGGACCCAACATATAGGCGCAAGCAAATGGCTCATTTATCATTAGGCTATTTGGCACAAAACTCATACATTTCTCAAATACCGTAGAAAGTGAGCGGGGAACAGACCACAACAAGACCCGCAGAGGAACATCATCCCTTTTTGTCGCCGAAGCCATGATTGATGAAATCTATGGGGGAGATATTAGAAATTGTAATATTAGTTCAACATGGATAATTATTATCAGTGGCGTAACCAGAGGGGGCGGGCGAGGGGAGGGGTGAGGGGGAGGGGCGAGGGGGAGGGGGTCATTAGGTTACAAGGTCCGCTTAGCAGCGCTATAAATTGATGCCCTAAAAACCGTCAACAAATTTAAATATTCGTCTTCCATCCAAGCTGGTTGCTATATATGACATAATTCTCGTGTGCAACCAACTGTATGAGCGTAGATGTAATTTGCAACATAATGGAAACTTACCCATGCAGTTAGCCCCGAATTTAAATATATGCACTGGTTAATCCTCTCGTAGTATTGATAACAATAGGTTTACCAGAGCGAATTAATAGCGCTTCTAAGCGGGCAATTTATGTCATGGTGATCGCTCCCCCAATAGTGACGTCGTGTCGGTTGAGATTGGCACTGTCGGTTCATTTGACAAAAGGAATCATGGAATTATGACGGTCAAATGTACACAGATGAAAACATTCTACGCGCGCATGTGTGTCCCCAAAATGCAATATTCTTTGGTAAGCTTGTTTAGAGCCAAAATGTACCTAAATCGTGCCACAAAAAAAGTGTCAAGTTGAAATATTTTCGCGCGCTACGCGAGCTTTTCTTCACTTAAAACAATCTTGTCGGTTGACATTCATTTCTTGCCCCCCCCCCCCCAAATATAATAATAATAATCAATATTCATATAGCGCCTTTTCCAAAGGGCTCAAAGCGCTGTAATTTTGCTGCTGGTAAATCATCAGAATCAGGTCGCATCAACTATGGTGCTGCCAATAACTAGCGCAAACCTATCCGCACTTAGATTGTAAGCCCCCCCCCCCCCCCCCCCAAAAAAAGAGAGTTTCATTCACTCTATATACCCCCTCCCACCCCCACCCCACCCCCAATTTAAGACCCTAGTTACGGCTTCGTCCGTTGTCCATTACCGAAGAAAATTTAGGCCTAATAAGGCGGTGAAAAAAACATATTCTATATACGGGTCCGACCGACCAATTTTCTTCCGCATTTAAAATATGTGTATGTATGGAAACTTTTGAAAGTTTTAAAACATTTCGAAAAATTGTCGCCATTCATTACAATTATTAATATAGTATTAATATTCGAACATCGGTAATGAAAATATACTCACGGCAGATCTTAGAAGCTTCAAAGTTACCGTTGTCAACTGTAATGTTAAAAAGCTTCTCTACAAAGTAGTGAAACAATACTAGGCTGCAGTGTTTTTGTTTGTTTTGAGATCAATTGAACTTGAACTTTGGTTAGTAACCTATGGTCATATGTCGTGAATTGGTGTATCAAATAAGGTGGACTTGTCACACATATCAAAAATAATTGTGATAAGATATCAATTTATTTTTAAAGTACTTGACCTATTGAATTAAGTAGGGTGTCATTTTGTTATGTTGCTGCTATCGTACTGCGATGTCCACACGGTGAGTTAACTCGACTCGATTTGTCGAGATAGGACTTTACCTCTGACTTTTGTCTAGAGGTAAATTGGTCGAGTTAAGGTCGTGTTATGTTAACCACGACTCTTGTCCACACGGGCACTAACTCGACCATTCTCGCAAATAAAGAAATCCCCAGTTCATTACCATAACAAAAAAGGACCAGGATACGCAGGTAGTCGGGGTGGACTTTGTGGGGGCTGCAGGGTTGGGGGGGGGGGGGGGGGGGGGGGGGGAGGGCGGCTGCCAGAGAGTTTACACATAAAAAAGGTCAAAACAATGTCTTCTTTAAAGTTTTATATATTTAAAACTATAACTCATACACTCTCAGCAAAAATGGTTCGGAAAGGGTTCTTTGAGTAAGCTCTGGGTTCGATGTAGAACCTTCTGCACTCAAGGAACCTTTAATGGTTCTAAGAAGTGTCACGCGTCGACCGCTACCCACTGAAAATAGACTAGATTAAACCGCTAAACCGGTATACTGCCCTCTATTGTAATTGTTAGAAATACATGTAACTGTAAGACGGGCTGATTTTAGCACTGAGAGAGCCTGTGTCCACGATGAAATGGCGCACGGTGTATGGATTTACTTTTCTCTGTAAAGATTGTTAGAAAATGGTTTAGTTTGACTTGCTAAAGACGAGTTGTGCATGCATCACAAAGGCGGAAGAGTTGTGAGTGTTGAAATGATGGCACAGGTTGTATAAGAGACATTGAAGTATTAAAGATCAGCAAGGTTTTCTAGTTTTCTACCATTGTTTACATGTGACAGACATGTTATGTGAAACAGAAAGTAAATGAAGGATAAAGGATTACACAAATTATAGTGATTATAGTTTATACACACAGGAGAAAATAACCTTCCTGTGTACGCACCTAGCCTGCACACCATCCAATCAACAATAGAGTGATTATAGTTTATACACACAGGAGAAATAAACCTTCCTGTGTGCACACCGTCCAATTAGTAATTAATCACCGTAGTATACACACAGGAGAAATCAACCTTCCTGTGTGCACACCGTCCAATTAGTAAAGTAAGTAATCACCGTAGTATTCACACAGGAGAAATCAACCTTCCTGTGTGCACACCGTCCAATTAGTAAAGTAAGTAATCACCGTCGTATTCACACAGGAGAAATCAACCTTCCTGTGTGCACACCGTCCAATCATAAATTATTCAGCGTTAGTATTCACACAGGAGAAATCAACCTTCCTGTGTGTGCACATGTAAATTAGAATATCTACCGTGATTACACACAGGAGAAATATTTCCTGTGCACCAGTTATTAAGATTATCTTAAAGTGTCCCCTGTAACATGTGTAATATGATTAAGTATGATTAAGTATGGTATGTGTGAGTAATATGAGGGTCGTGTCTGAGATATGTTAGAGTGATTAACAGATTTGCATATTTATCCAGTTGTTCACAATTAAACGTGATTTGTACATAAGTTGAAATATTAGTACTTTTGTCATATTTTGTCATGTTTTAATCATAACAGGTAGATCACATATTTACCGCTTACCCACGGCTTTCAAGCCTAGATCGCTCGCGTAACCGCAGGTTAGTATAACCATTACTAACCGGCGGTTCGTCACAGAAGGATAAATATGGTTCCAATCCAAACCCAGAATAAAAGGTTTTTCCTGAGTCAATGGTTCCTTATAGAACCCTAAAATACGATAAAAGGGTTCCATGAAAAGCTGTGAGAGTTATTTATAATGACTTGCACTTCAGAACGGGCCAAAGCGGACAAAATATTAAGGGTCCCATGAGGGCCGTGGGCCCACGGTCGATGTTGGCTGGGGGTTGTACATCGGCTTCTTTAAAATTAACACCATGGAAAGTAGATTTCGTAAGGATTTATAGGCCTATATCCATTTTATTAATGATTAATTCAATACGTCACTCACTTAGTGATTGTTCACAAACCAGATACATGCATTATATTAATGAAGTAAATTAGAAAACAGCAAAAATCAAATGGTGCTTGAAACAATCTATTTCTAAATATTTCTGAAGAATCCTAAGGGTTCTATAATAACAAAACTGAAGAACTTTTTTGGTTCTTTAAAGAACCTTTCAAGAGGGTTCTTTAACCCTGAAGAACCCTCAGGATTCCATATAGAGGACAAAACTGAAGAACCTTTTTTTGGTTCTTTAAAGAACCTTTCAAGAGGGTTCGTTAATCCTGAAGAACCCTCAGGGTTCCATAGAGAGGACAAAACTGAAGAACCTTTTTGGTTCTTTAAAGAACCTTTCAAGGGAACCCGATGAAGAACCCTTAGGGTTCCATATAGAGGACAAAACTGAAGAACTTTTTTGGTTCTTTAAAGAACCTTTCAAGAGGGTTCTTTAACCCTGAAGAACCCTCAGGGTTCCATATAGAGGACAAAACTGAAGAACCTTTTTGGTTCTTTAAAGAACCTTTCAAGAGGGTTCTTTAATTCTGAAGAACCCTCAGGGTTCCATATAGAGGACAAAACTGAAGAACCTTTTTTGGTTCTTTAAAGAACCTTTCAAGGGAACCCTGAAGAACCCTTGGGTTTCATATAGAGGACAAAACTAAAGAACCTTTTTTGGTTCTTTAAAGAACCTTTCAAGAGGGTTCTTCAATGAAATGGTTCTTGGGAAGAACCCATGAGGGTTCCATATGGAGGACAACGTGAGGAACCATTTATGGTTCTAAGTTGAACCTTTTTTCCTGAGAGTGTAGGCATCTCAAACTGCACAGGTATTACAATCACTAACACACATATCTGATAATATCTGATAATATATAATTTGTCACCCAAAATCGAATTAATTAATTGCTTAATTAAGTGCTAATTAGTTCATTTTTGAAGGTGCATTTAACAGGTTTCTGTGTGTTAAAACATATTCAAGATCAGAGATCAGATAAAATGTTGTTAATTATAGTATCTTCTTATTAATTATAACCATAAATTAATTTAATTAATTAATTAAATCAATGCTAATTGATATATTGCAAAAGTTGCGATGTTGCCATGAAATATTGTGTACATGTATGATTAGAAACTTACTTGCAAGGTGCAGTTATAATTCCTGATAGTGTGCATTTGACTTTTAAATTGCAGCAATTAAGACTCCCATTGTATTGGTATCCACAGAATTATGTTTTAAAAAATGTGTGCAAATCTATAGAGAATAACCGTAGATCATAAAATTGGCCATTTAGTTACATTTTTATTGACACCCTGAATAAAATAACAAGATGGTATCCAGCTTGATGTTATGGTCGGAAATGTATAATCTACTCCAGCACAGCACCCATGCGGTTATAAACTCCAAAATGATTTATAGACTTTAGAGGTTTTTTATCTCCCACTTTGAATTGTTCCACGCTACATTTTGATCACCCTGTACATGTATATACATTTGTTGTCATGAATTCTGCTATAATTGTCTGTCTTCATCTAGTCTCTAAACTATTATGCTTCAAAACATATAATTACTGCCGCAAAACTCAAAATAGAACTAAGATTTAACAGTAAAGCATTATTTGTTCGCAGTACCGCGTATAGAAAGGGAAATACAACAAAATGATTGGCCTTTATCACTGAAAAATGCACCTTTGGGTGCATTGAACACACACTGGCAATTCATACCTATTTGTTTCATTTAGAGACACATTTCTTGGACTCCATTTATAGCCCAAATAGATCCAAATAATCTCCTTAATTGAGCTTTAAACGTGTACCATTTTAGCAGCACGACACAGGCCCCCTGGGTCAAAATGGACATTTTGGACGCCCAAGTCAAATCTGCGTTATTGGTATGACATACAAAAGCACATTTGAAGCTTAAAATGATACCATTTTAAAGGTAATTGGACTTTGTAATCACAAGATATGATTTGAAGCTGCATATCGTTTTCTATTGTATTTTTCATATTTCACCAGATATATTGGCCTCTATCTTAAACTGTGTTTGCGACTTGTCCATCGCCATGAGTACATCGTCTTTAACCTTTAAAGTGCCGTTTCAGTACTGTTATGTGTCTTATAAGCAGACTGGTATAGATCCTCAAGATTGTGCCGAGACATATATGCTGTTTCACCACAACGTTGATGAAATTCCTTGGCTCAAATTCAGTATCTGTTAAATTTTATGGCCTGATATCGAATATCTACGGTATGTCATCAGTATCCGTTCCTCCAATAGCAGACTCAGGCTCATATGTTTTATTGGTGTGTGAGGTACCTCCATTTGATCCAGGATTGGTTGATTTTGGTGGTGCATTGGTTCCTTGGAGAGTGATATCGTACGGTCCATCAAATTGCAGTTTTGGACTGGGTGATGTGGTTTCTCGATGTGTCCGCCTGTGCGAGATAATTTATCAATCATTTTTATAGATGACAAAAAAACAAACAAAAAAACCCCGCAATATTAAAATAACATAATTATGTTTATGCGCTGTCAGGGGATGACATACTGTCACGTAATTCGTTAATTTTAGTTGGCATTATAACCTAATCATATACTTTGCAAATTCAATAAATCTAAATATTTTCGGTTGAACGATCACGGTGAATTGGGATATGTTATCTTCTCAATATGTCATCATGAATGACAATTTGTGCGAGTTCTGTGGTGGTTTCTAAAGGTCAAAAGGCATACTATAATCTTATTAAAGATTGAAATTCCGATCATGAATATATAAATTTAGTTGAAAAATAATTTTGGAACAATTTTGCTGTTAAGGGTGCATACCATTACGCGCTAACGTGTGTTTCTATGGGAAAGATGCCTCGGGAAAACGGCAATATCTTGAGTTACCTTGAGACTCATTGAATGAAATCTTGGAATATTTATTAACACACATAGATCTTACCTGGGTCAAAAACTCAGATGGGGGTGACCGTTTACATTTTTCTATATTTCCCCCTTTATACGGAGTAGTATTTTTTTAACACGAAATTACACCTTGTAGCCCATTGTGACCAATGTGTATCCCTCCGCCAATATTTCTAACAAAACAGTAGATGTATACTCTTTTCCTTCGAATTTTTTCAGGTACACTTCAGTGACCAAATATAGACCAAATTCAATAAATTGAATGACATATCATGTCAATATTAACAGGGGCGGACTGGCCACTGTTGCGTTGTGGCGATCGCCACATGGGCCGCTTTGTTTTGGGCCTCTCAGGGCCGTTTACTAAAATTTTGCGGCCGTGCGAAATTTTGTGACCGTGCGAAATTTGTGACGTGCGAAATTTTGTGACTGTGCGAAATTTTGTGACCGTGCGAATTTGTGACCCTACCCCCCCCCCCCCCCCCCCCCCCCCCCTTCACTTACGTGAAATTCACGAGGTGACTGACTGGAGAAAAAAATGCTCGTAATTTTAACCAAAAAGTAGGCATTTCTGCTCTTTGTCACCCAAATTGGGCCAAATCCTACACAAATTTGTTAAAAGATTTAAGATGACTTTTTTTTTTTACTGAGAATTTCTCACCTGCATTTCGTAACTCTTCTGCGCCGGCTGGGTCGGGTGAAGTCTGAAGAAGATCACTACTGTTTTGTGCTGAAACATAAAGTCATGTCATGAGATATCATTGCCTAGTGCGTGTTATGCAGTGACAATTACATACATCCCACTATTAAAACTATACTTTCAATTCCTTTCACCATACAATTTGATTGCTATATGTCATTTTATGAGATTTGACCAGTTATGGCGGCCATTTTGGACGCCATCTTGTATGGCGGCCATTTTGGACGCCATCTTGTATAACCCCGTAGCATTATGAAAATATTGTTGGTAACATCCTGATTATGTCTTAGGATCATGATCATGAAATTTAAAAAAAGTTGGCGTGGGGAGTCCTAGGGGAGGGTGCACATCACTAACCCTCTGTATATACCCGACTATAATTATTTGTATGTAAAGTGGCGGCAATTTTGGACGCCATCTTGGATTTACCGTTCTCATGAATATCTAATGACATTTAGAAAGTTGTAAAATCATTTATAACCCTAAAACCAGGTATAAGATACCCAAATATAGTGTATAGAGTAAATAGTGAAAAAAAACACTACATTGATCATTGATATTTTGAGAAATTTGGCGGCCATTTTGAAAATGGTGATAACACACATTTAGCTACATCGTTGAATTTGCTATCACATATTTTCTTATTCTAGAGGTAAAACCCTGTCAAAAATCATTATGTATGATTGATGAATCACGTCACCAATGTATCCATACATGAATGAGTACATTAATTAAGAATTAGCTATAACACAACAAACCTGGTTATGTTCATTGATGAGGCAAGAAAAAAAGGTCAAATTACCATTTTCGTGTCATATATATATATCTCATATAATTGGTTAGCTACATTACATTACCAATCTCCATGACAAGATCATTAACCCAAACCAATCTCAGAACTACAAGCTGGTTCCCCTAGTTTGACCCGTTTTCTCCTGTGAACGTTTAACACCAAAAAAAAAAAATCACGGCGTTTCTCTATTGGCCATTATCACGGAGTCAAACGACAATCACAGAGAATATTAATTCGTCAAAGATGCAGCAAATTTGACAAATTATTTGTCAAATTTGGCTGCATCTTTTGCTGCATCAGGTTTGTGATTCAAGAAATATTCAAGAAATATGCTGCAAATGTATTCGTGATACTGAAAGAACAATTTATTTTCAATTTATTTTCAGCATAACAAACATTTCCTTGACATTACATTTAACTTTTAATGACAAATTAAATGACTAATAATGAAATGACAAATTAAAAGATATCATTTAATTTGTCATTTAATTTGTCATTTAATTTGTCATTTGATTTGTCATTTATATTAAATGGCTAATTATTGATTAAAATGTATTCTTTTATTTCGTTACGTTAACATTTTACTGGCTTGACTATATACAATTAACACATGGATAATTGTCTAACATTCCTTGGGTTTGAGTCCCAAAGGTCACATTTTCCCCTTCACAATAACAACAACAAAGAGAAAGAAGGGGCGAGGGGGGGGGGGGGGGGGGGGGGGGGGGGGGGGGGGGGGGGGGGGGGTGGGGGGGGGGGGGGGGGGGGGGAGGGGGGGGGGGGGGGACAAACAGGAGGAATTGAAAAGGGTGAGGAAATTAAATAAAACAAGGATGAGTGGGAAATGTCATTAAAATGTAGACGTTTACCATCCCCCGCCCTACAAAAATGCCTATTCCTTCGACGTGATGTGATAAATTGCAATACATTCAAGGTATAATACCAGATGGTCAATCAAAGGTTAAATGCCATACCTGTGCTTTCACTTCCGCCGGAGTATTCTGTTCTACCTGATGGAGATATACTTGAAGTGGGAGAGGTGGGTCTCGGATATGCTATAATAAGAATTTATATTACATTACATTAATTTCTGTACCCAAAATACAGTGTTTGGGATTGCACGTATATCATTGAATCCTTAATATCTGTTCTAACTATTGTAGATATACTTGAAGAAGGAGAGGTGTGAATCAGGTTTACTATAACGAATTATTAGAGTGTGTACATTATATTTCGGTAGACAAAATACACCTAAGTGTTTGGGATTCCAAGCATATCCGTCAATTCTTAAAGGGACATTATTAAGTGGTGTTGAAAATGTTAAATGTTTAAAAATTTACTTCAGAATTCAAGATGCACATTAAAAATTGCCATTATTGTTGTTTCTACTAACAAAAACACAGCAAAACTTGATTAAAACAATATCATCGCTATTTATTGAAAAAACGCCATCTATGCAAATATGGTTCGCGTTATGTATCACGCGTACTGCAGGGGGATACTGTCGGACGTAAAATGCTCGTCCCGGCTGTACGAGCATTTTTGAATCGACGTTTTCTTGTACAAAGAGGGCTGATTTTTCTTAATCCTTATAGGTGTAAGTTCATACATGTAATACAATTATACAAATATACTAATCCCAGTTTTTATCATAATTGAGAGCGCAGCCTCCAACACATCTCTTAGTGTCCCTTTAATAGCTTTAATTTTTAACTTCTCTTCTTAAAATCATGTTCTTTTGTAGGCCTAATCTTTGATCAACCGTTAACATTGAACCCCATCAAGTTCGTTTTACAGTTTTATTTAGTCATTGTCTATGGCTCAATATACAAGTCCAGAATATAATACTGAACTTTGTGTCAATAACGCCCTCTATACCTGAATAATAGAGATGCTACGTTGTGTCTGTTTTGAAACACTAGGTCATACTTCAAAAGTACAGTGCGATCTCTAGAGTTGATTGATATCAATGATACGTTATTTGGTGTGTTTTTGAAGACACAGCTATTATTTCTAAAAAAGAGAAACATAGGCCGTAGGTGTGGGTAATACGGGACCGTAAGGTAATACGGGACCGCATCACTGAAATCTCATCTACAGCCGTCTGGCATTACTAGCACTTTAAATAGCGCCCTCTATAGTTAGATCAAACCTTAGTGAATTTCATGACTATTATCAAAGCTCCGGAAGAATTACCAGCTAGAAAATCACCACAACCTGTCAATGGAAAAATGCACCCATATTGTTGGTCTAATATAAAAATAGTGTTTTCATAGAATATGATGGTAAAGAAAAGGAAAGGGGCGTGACCTGAATTCTTGCATTATTAAGCATGTTTCAGGTGTTGGTCCAACATGTATTGTGTGTGTGCTTCGCTAGTACAGTGTACATTGGTGTTATAATGCATTGAATGGGAGCCGTGGGTTCACATGGGAGAAGGTAATATGGGACAGCCAGCATGACGGTATGCAAATGTCTTAAAAGTCCCGTATTACCCACACCTATACCCTCTTTTTTTTTGTAACAATGTACCTTTTTTGTACCAATGTACTTCATGCATTATTATCTCTTAAATGGATTACTGGACCATTATTTATGGTTTTTTAACAGTTACTCTTTAAATAAATATGTCAAATAACTTTTCATACCAAAACAATGTCCTCAAAACAATGGCCCGTGTTACCTTTACGTGTAGGTAAGATGGGACATTTATGATGACGTCAGTATTTGATAACAGCCAAACCAAACATAGAATGACTCTGTTTTTTTATTACAATAAAGTTATAAAATGTAGATTGCAAATAACAAACTTTGCTTAAATTTGAGTCAGTTATTTTGTATTTTAATTATGCAAATGTCTTAAAGGTCCCGTATTACCCACACCTACCCTATCTCCTGTTCAATTTTGAGTATTATTGATTTTAAAGAAAATTTTAGTTTAATAGAAGAAACAAAAGACCTGAGATTCAGTAATTTGAAGCGAAAATAGCTTAAAATACAGCTTTGCAACCTCCAAAATACATGTTTTTTCTTTCTTTCGATCTGTAACATATTATGATAATATT
This sequence comes from Ophiura sarsii, assembly GCA_035610835.1. NCBI lineage: Eukaryota > Metazoa > Echinodermata > Ophiuroidea > Amphilepidida > Ophiuridae > Ophiura > Ophiura sarsii. The sequence continues at coordinate 56,558,038 of CM069457.1, forward strand.
AGTACCAAACAATGAATCCAAATTATCACATTCCTTTTTGAGTATAATTGATTTGAAAGAAAATGCTTGTTTAATAGTAAAGAAACAAAAGGCCTCAGAGTCGGTAATTTCAAGGAAAATAGCTTAGAATAAAGCTACAAATCATGTTTTAGCAAACTTTTAATTTACAAATTGAAATTCCCTACGGCAAGGGGGGGGTTCTGCCCCTTTGCAACTCCCTTTCTTTACCAATTAACTTTTGGTTCAACTAAACATTTTCTTTCGTTTGAACTACATACAATCATTACCGAACAAAAGTACATGAATGTTTTTACAAATGACAACTTTCATTTTAGTGTTATTGACTAACATTACTTGTAAAGAAAACGCTTGTGTAATGGGTACAGCGACAAAAACGTCTGAGACTCAATAATCTGAAGGGAAA